>VZRN01003755.1:1136559-1162895 GCA_013397935.1 Dasyornis broadbenti
GCGGCCGCCCGGCCGCCCTCACTTTGTTCCGGGCCGCGCCGGGCGATGCCGTGCGAGCAGCCCGACAGCGGGGCCGCCCCGGCGCGGTACGTGCTGGGGGTGGACGTGGGCAGCACGGTGGTGAAGTGCCACGTCTACGACCGGGCGGCTGCCGTCAGGGGCTCCAGCTGCAGGAAGGTGAGTGCGGGTGGGTTGAGGGGCGCGCCCCCGGCCCGGGCCGAGCGGCGAGAGCAGCCGGGGGCCGCACCTGCCTCGGAAGCCAGGCGGGGCCGAACGTGCTCGCTGTGCCTCTAGCGGTTCCGACCTGCGAGCCCCCGGGAGGCTGCGGGGGTTGCCTGTCGGGGCTCGGCAGGGCAGGCGTTCGCAGGCACTCACCCAGCTCGGCTGGCCCCAGTGCGCGGGCATTCCCTGAACCGGGGCGGACAGGTGCGGCTTCACCTCTCGACGGGTGAAAGGAAATCCATAGCCCCCGACCCCCGCGGGACCACCGTAGCACTCACCCCATTACCTCGACGCTCCCTCCTTCCTGCCCGTCTTTCCCGGTTACCTTCGCTTCGGTCGCTTATCGACTAATCCCTATCTGAACAAAACCACTTTTGTTAGTAGGGCATAGCTGAGACTTGCGTAGGACTTGCGTTTACATGCGTCCCGTCCTGTAACAGCACCGTGCTAACTTTGGAACCTGAATTTCAGGCTGCTTTTGGTTTGTATGGCTCGTGATTTTAGGATCAAGGCAATCTCAAAAATTAACTTTTTTAACTGCTAGCTATTGCAATGAAAAGCTTGCAGTGAGGAGAAATCTAAGAAATCTGATGGATTTCGGAGGTGGAAGGGGCTGCTCTCAGTAGAGCTGACCCTCTCTGTCCCTAGAAGCTCATCTGGCAGGTGATCCCTGGCCTGCTGTGCTGCCCCTGAGAAGCTCAGAGGCATTGGTATCTGTGTTCAGCAGTGAAGCAGAAAAGGATGAGATACCTGCTTTCCTATTTGAATCTCTCAAAGGGGTTTTTGCTTCTTTATTCCCCGTGAACAGAGGAGGTCTTCTAGAGATCACAAAGCCATGTTCAACAGTATTTTTTAAACTTACACTGTTGTTTCTTCTCTTACAGGAGATTCACAAAATTAAGAACAAAAGAAAATTATCCAAAACCAACTATATTTGCTAGTTTCTGTGAACTAGGGATCATAACAATGTTATTTGTGTTTTCTGAACAGGTGGAATCACTTTATCCTCATCCTGGATGGGTTGAATTAGATCCTGAAGTGCTATGGAGTCAATTTATTGGTGTAATAGAAGAGGCTGTACGAGGTAAGGGCCTAAGGTTTGAGAAATTAATTATTTATTTTTCAAAATTACTTGAATTATAAAACTATTACTTGGATAATAAAGCTATTTTCACTAGTATTGAAGATTTGTTACCAGGCACAAGTCTACAACATTTTTTATTTTACATGCTATGTAAAACAGGGCACTTCAGTTATCTGTCTCCTTTCATGGGGGCCAAATTAGGATTGACATAGAAGCAGAAGCAGTGTGAATACTTGATTTACGCATCAGTGCCAGCACTTTGCTGCTCCAGCTTTTTGTATATGCATCCTTCCCCAGTGTCTGTGTTCCTCCAGATGCCTCTGAGCAGGAACAGAGAGTAGGCTTGTTCCCCTTCCAATGTCCCATTGTTCTGCTGCCACTTTGTATGTGTGAGTGTGTGAGAGAATGAACACAGGATGCTGCAGTGCTGTGCTCACTCTATTGCAACCTGATATTCCTGCTTTTCCCATTCAAACTACAAATGTTTCTTACTGTCCTATTCCTGCTATTCTTTTTTACTTGTATTTTAGCCTAAAAATTCCTACTATTCCATACACTAAATACATACAACTCCCTTTTCTGCCAAACTTCTGATGTTTTTTCCTCGCCACCCTCCTTTTCTGAATCTAGCTGTAATCTAGCTCTTCCTCTCTGCAACTCTTGTAGCTTTCACATTAATCCAGCTCCAGTGTTCTGCTATCCATCATGGATCACCTTCTGTGCCACACTGATGCTGTGAACCTGTCAAGTGGACCCCAGTTGTCCTTCCCACAGTGGCCCAGCCTCCTTGTCCTGTGTGTATGTCACACTCTCATTCAGTTGAGTTCCTCCTGTTCAGCCTCTGTTGCAGTTTGGTCTGCAAGTGTTGCTCTGCCTTTGAACATGGTTCATGGCAAAACTGCTTGTCCCTTCCTTTGGAAGGCTGCCTAAGGAACAGGGAAAGTAACCATCACCAGGTGTAAGCTGAAGCTGATTATTTTGGGCTCTTGGTTTGTTTTGTCAGCAGCCACAACTGTTTGGTCAGAAGAATAGCAATGCCACCTCAAGCCCCAAAGACCTTACTGCCTGCCTTCATTTTCGTTCTGTGGGGCAAATCAGGAAGCAGACTTTTCAGCTAGTTTTAAACAGGGAAGCTTTCCTTGTGACCAAGCTACATACATTGTTGGCAAGTCATTTTTAAGTGGTTGCGTAAGTAAACATAACTCACAGTGCTGTCAAAAGAAGCAGTGCCACCCTCCTTTTTACAGAGTTGTTTCGAGTCTAGGACAGCTTCCTGAGTCGAATCACTCTCCGGTTGTTTATGCCAGCAGAGCTTCACCAATGTTTGTGCTGATGCAAGAGAGGGTGTGGTATCAGGGACAGGAATGATTGTCTGGAAGCAGCAGGAGCATAGTGACACCTGGGCTTGTGGAGCTAAACATGTGATTCCATGCATGTGTGGATGAGCTGCTGTAGTTCAGTACTACTTAAAGGTGGGGATTTCTGGCTGCACCATCCCACCTGACTCTTACTTGTGACACTCCATCCAAAAGACAGCTTAACTGAAAAATGTCTATGTTTATCTTTAGGTTTGTTTTTGTCTGTAATGGAAGTTATCTCCACTTACGTAGGTGTCTGGATAACATGATAGCTGATGCAGGGAGAGTGGTGGGACTGTGCATGTTGTGGAGATGGGAAGGAGTAGCACATGCTGGTAGTCCTTAGTGAGCTGTGGAAGTACTTGTATGGCTTTGCCTGACAAAAACATAGTGCTGTTCTCAGGCCACCCGCTCCCAGGCGCTGCTCCCATAGACTCCTGCTACCAGCAACACTTGTGCGGGCAGTTGGAGCAGATTGCCTTGTGAAAGCATTGGCTTAATTTTCAGCTGATTGAGGAATTGATAGCACTGCTGGCAGGAATGCAAGGACGCAGTGTAAGGAGAGGTGCAGCAGCACAGGATGTGTACTTTCTCTAAGTGTCCCTGAGAGCGTGGCAGGTGTAGACTCTGCAGGACATGCTCACACAAATGAGTAACTTTGCACGTGAAAGTTAACGTGAGAACACATGTGAACAAGACCTACTTAATCTGTGATTTGTTCAAGTAGTTGGATTGAGAACCCTTCAGAATAACAGTACTTAGGACAGGATAGGTAGTCTGTCATTTACGTGGAGATTTTTAATGTATATTTTCTTCACATGATTTTGCTTCTGGAAGTATGGCTGGTGGTAATCAGCAAGCTGACCAGAGTTGCTTTGAAAATAGCCGTGGACATATTTAATTATTTACAATTATATTAGAAAAAATGTTCTGTAACAGTTGTTTGAAGGTAAGGTTTAACAGCAAAATTGATGTATACCCAAATGTACATTTTTGTACTTCTGACGTTAAAGTATACTTTGTTGCATTCAGTGGTACCTTGTTTAAGCAAATTTGTTCTTAGGAATTTTAAACCATTGCTTAAGAAATATTTAACGTGAGACATGTCATTATAAAAGTAACGTAAAAAATCATGGCATGTTCACATTAATCTATTTACTGCCTGCAGGATCAATCTAGTTTTGTTTCTTTGTAGAAATTATTCCCCTAAGTCTGTAAAGGTACTTCTGCTGGTGTTTTCATTCACATTCATCCATGTGAAATGCACATTTTAATTGATTATGTAGGCATATATTATCTGTGTCCTGTCTCTGGCATTGTTCATGTAAAGTATCAACAGGTCTTTCAGGGGGTGGAAAGGGTCAGTGTGCCACAACAGCTTTTGGAAAATACATAGGTTGGTTTATCTGCTTTGGAATCAGTTGTCTGACTCAGAACTCTCTAACATTTCACTGCTCTAAACATTTAGCTGGGCAATTTGAAGAGATTTATATTCTCATAAACTATCAATTTCCTAAGTATTCCATAGGTTTTATAGTTACATTGATGAAGTTGTATTTTTGTTTGTTTCTCCAAATAAATACACTTTTCTTGTGATTGTTTATCTTTGATTTTTAGCTGCAGGACTTCACATGAGGCAGATTGCTGGTCTTGGCATCTCCACACAGAGAGGAACTTTCATTACATGGCACAAGTATGTATATTGTATATTCTTGAAAAATGAATTTCTATTTCTTTATATTCATAGACTGGGTGGAAGCAGGCTGTAGAAATGTTGAACTCAAAAGTAAAAAATGTCAGGTCACTCATGTTCTTTTGTATTTGCACAGCCTCGCCTTAGAGGAGTTCAGAACAGTTTGTGAGAGTGTGGCCTTTTTGTTCTTAGTACATTGGAAGAGACTAATACATATGTATTTTTTAATTCTGGTGGGAAGTCTGACAGTCCAAATGTCTGTGTGCTTATTCAGTAACTCCTCAAATCCACCAGGAGGATATGCAGTTATTATAGGATTTGACCTAGTTCTTATTGTCCTGATTGGAAATCGTGAATGATTTTGAATGTTTTGGGCAGTCTGGGTTCTCTAGCTTTAAATGTTCAAATACTGTTTTTCAGGAGGACAGGGAGAACTTTTCATAATTTCATAAGTTGGCAAGACTTAAGAAGTGCTGAACTTGTGAATTCCTGGAATAAGTCCCTTCTGCTGAAGGTAAAACTGTGCTAATCTAGATACTGCTTGAATATATTAGAGCTGTTTAACTTTTATGACAAGTAAGGGCAATATATAGAATACTGCAAGTGTCCTGTTCACATGGTGGTGTGTGTGCTGTGGCCTAAAAACATTTAACTGAGCAATATTAGCATGAAAGAGTGCCAAGAAAAAAGTGCAGTAGTGCTAGCCTGAAGTAATTATTATCGGAAAAGATACCTGTAGGTCTAACGCTCATTTTGTTACTTTTTAGTCAGTTATATTAAAACGTTACATGTTAACACTGCTATGGCATAGATTTTGGATGTAGGTAGGTGTGGGTTGGAAGTGGTTTGGGCTTTTTTTTTGGGCTTTTTGTTTCTTGGCTTTTTTCATATACCCTTTGCTCAGGTTATCTACAGGAGGTACATTTTATGCTGCATGTGCTTCATGCCTTTAGAAGAGAAAGAGTTTCTCCAAGTGCAAAAACAGAAGTTACTTTTCCTCTAAGTCGAAACTAACTAGCACAGTCACAATAAGAAATTAAATTCTTGGTTTTGCCACTTACTACTTTTGTGAAAACTTGATTAATGATTAAATTTTGGTAAATCTATTAAATCATGATTGAGCCTGTCAGCTGTAGGAGAACTTCCACTGGAATAACAGTCTGTAATGCTGTCAGCCACATCATGCATTGTGCTCGTAGAGATGACCAGTCTTGATCAGAGTAGTGTCTGTCAGTGCTCCAGCAGAACTTGCTAAAGCAGGCTTGCTTAGAGCAGCTGCTCTTTCCTGTGGTGTGTATTGCAGGAAGGCTGACTGTTGACATGAAGATCCTTACATAACCCTATGAAAGGATTCTCTAAAGGAGTTTTATCTTTCTGAATCTAATCTCATGTCAGCAGCTTTCATCTGTGTTGTCATCCTTTAAAGATAATTGATCATTAACCTTTAAAGGGCAAGATTAAAAATTAAGTAACTTTTCTTTTGAAACAGGTGATCCATGTTATTTTTACAGTGCTTCATTTCTTGACTGGGAATGATCGATATTTGGCACCCAGTTTTCTTACTTTTTCAACACATCAGACTTCTATGAAGTTGTCATGGGTTTTTAAAAACGTGCATGAGGTAAGCTGGAAAGGGAAAAACAATAGGTTTCTTAAGTCATAATAATGGCTTGTGACTTGTAGGTGTTCAGGGCCAGGCTGGATGGGGCTTTGAGTGACTTGGTTTAGTGGAAGGTGTCGCTGCTTGTGGCAGTGGAGTTGGAACTCTTTCAGGTCCCTTCCAATCTAGGCCATTCGATGATTCTCTGACTATTGGCTGTAATTGCTCCCATTTTGTCTTGCTCATTCTTCTCAGAAGAACCAGAAAGAATATTATCTGTGTTAATGTTCAAGGTCGGTCTACCTGAACAGTGACTTATATTCACACAACCTTTTCCTCTGATTCTGGAAATGTGCAGTAGTAAAAAGCTTTCTTCATACATAAGCAACATAATAAAATCATCATATTTCCCTTTATATATTTATACAATTGGTACTGTTAGTGATTGTACTTTGTTTTAAAGGTGTTTGCACTCTGGTTTTGCATGACAATTTTATTTATTTTCAACAGGCACTCTTATTTTCCCACTCTGCATTATTCCAGTGTTTTGCAGTTTCATAAATAATACCATGCTGGACAATTCATTTTGCATTTTTGTGAATTGGAAAATGCATGTAGAATAAGTTGTGCTGGCTTAATCTAGTGCACTAATGAGCCCTGAACTATTAGTTGCTGTATTAATTGCTCTAATCCTCACCATGCAGGACCTTGTTTTCTTTATCCACCACTCTTCCACCACTGTTTTAATTGTGACTGTAAGTTTCTCTTCATAAGGCTGTGATGCTCCTACAGCATAAGATTCATTACTTTTCTTTCCTTACCAACAGCTGTAAGAAAGTGTTCTTATTTTCTGTTAGGAGCATGAACTTGTAAGATAATATCAGTTAAATAGCCTACTCAGCCTTCTTAGAAGAAGGACATTCTTATTAACCATTAAGAAAATGATAAAAGGAACCAAGAAATATGTTTCTCTTCATTGTACCCAGTTGTAAATACTTTTCTTTCATGTCTATTTTTTCCCAGGCTGAAGAAGCTGCCAAAAAAAACAACTGCTGCTTTGGAACAGTTGACACATGGTTACTGTATAGATTGACTAAAGGTGAACACTACAGTTCTTCTTAAATATTAGGAAAACACATTGAAATTGAAGAAATTATGTTCATGACTTGTCATTTATATATCCTAGAGTTCAAATACAGTATAATTAACCTTTTAAGACTGTAAGATTTAAAGAGAACTTACAGAACTAATTGGTGTTGATTGAAGAAAAGTACCTGTGAAAGCAAAAGAACAACGAATTTTTATAAATGTAGAAGAATTACAAGTTTCTGTCCTGAAGAGTCAGATACTGATTGAGAGTGATGCAGTCAGTGTGGTACTGTTGTATGTTCTAGACAGATTCATGAGAGGAAATAAGGTAATTAATGTGTGCACATTATAGTGAGCAGCAGGTAAAGTCTCTGTGCTCATTGTATCATTGTGATTTTGCTCATACACACTTGATTTATATTGCATGGGAGCCAACAAGGTATTTAAAGAAAACTCTTAAATATTTGGATGTCTAAAAATCTTACTTTGTTCTATTTTTTTTCATGGTAGGTTCTGTGTATGCTACAGATTACTCAAATGCCAGTTCTACAGGCATTTTTGAACCCTTTACGGTATGTGCTGTTCTCAAAAATTGTTATTGCTGTTTATTGTGCTTCTCAGAGGGTTGCTGATGTTTTCACTTTGTCCATTTCATTTCAGAAATGTTGGAATCCCACTTTGTGTAATCTACTTTCTATTCCAATGTCTGTTTTCCCATCAGTGAAAGACACAAGGTAACTATGAAGGCATAATTAAAAGAATATGATAACTGTTAAACTAATTGCTAAATTAATTATAATAAATACTACATACTCTGCACAGGCCAAATAATACACAGGTACATCAAAAAATTATTTTGATATGCAGTTATACCTTATGTAGAAGTATATGAAGTCCAAAATGTTTTTAGTGCGTTTCTTAAAGTGATAGTTTTAATGTTTTCTTTAAAATAAATCTGTAGCATTACCTTTAATGTGTGATCCAGATCCAGATTGTATGTACCTAGATTTCATTTTAACAAATAGGTGATTTTAATGTTGTGATTTGTTTTAAGCTTCAGCTTTGGATCAACTGACTCTGAAATATTTGGGGTACCTATTCCGATAATGGCAGTGGTGAGTGAAAAGATTTTCTTAAATCTCTGTGTTTATACTCTACTTATCTGTCTTTGATTTAGTACTTGATTGTTTCATAAGTATTCTCTATTCATTCTCTATTACTTAACTGTAGTAGAAATTATTCTTGATTTTTTTTTTTTCTATAAAAACCCAGTTTACAACCTTAGGGGAAAGGAGAAGCAAGGACCAGGAAGGGATTTCTAGAAGTGTAGGTCCATTAAGGTTATGTGACCAAATGATTAAGTACTGAACCTAGGACTCTAAGTTCTGGTAATGTGTGTGTCTGGCTTAAAGTCAGTTGTTCTGTATAAAGTTATGCAAGAGTCCATTCTGGCCTGACTTCAGTAAGACTGAACAACTGTAAGAGTATTTATTAATAGATCCATTTGTGGTACCTTTTATATCTTTTTTATTTTTCACTAAAAATAAGTGGCAAATAACATGTTCTTTCCTCAGTAGTTAGAATTTGGATAAGAAAACCTAAAGTGATGACTTGGAGCAAAATCTGCTTGAATTGAGCTAGATGAAAAAGCTGTCTGCCAGCTAACATGAATTTCTCTCTTTTTAAAGAACTGTGGACTAAATCTAGCTGTAAATTTACTGTTTCACCAAGGCAAAAACATAAGTAAATACATAAGTAAATACATTTAATAAGCATCATCATTGAAAAATGGAACATGGAATAATTTGTTAGAGGAGTGGTACCAAGGAAAAAGAAAGGCAAGACCTCAAAACTTCAACTTTCTATTTGGAGAAGGAATTCAGGCCAAGCCACTCTGTTCTGCTCCCTGGGATTGCAAATGCCCCATTTATCCTTGTTAAATATTAAACCACAAAATACTTATTTTGTTTCCATAATATTTTTCAGTGTTGCAAGCAGTACTACAGACATTCGCATTGTGTCCAAACCTGGTGTAATTTGATGCCAGTGATAAGTCTGACTGTTGTAATGGCCTGCAAATACTTCAGAAATTGTATATGAGTCCTCTCTGAATGCTCAGTTCCTTTCTCAGTGGTTACTTGTATTCAGAACTCCTAAGTGTTTATAACAATATTTGCAAACCCAACATCATTGCAGGTAGGTAGTTGATAGCTAACTTGTCCCATTGTTTTTGTTGGATTGACAGGTAGCTGATCAGCAGTCAGCTATGTTTGGAGAATGCTGCTTTCACCCAGGAGATGTTAAACTGACAATGGGAACAGGGGGTTTCTGGAATGTGAATACTGGAGAGCATCTCTTTGCATCACGGGGAAGTAAGACTGTGAAATTTTGGTTTTAGAGGATTTTATTCTTTCAGCTGTTCCTTAATAGCTGTTAATGCTGAGGGTACACAGAGGAATAAAACAGGGCTGTGCTTTTCCTTTTTGTGTATAGATGTAGAAAAACAGCTTGGGAGTTCTTTCAGAAGAGAAGACCAAAAAATTTTAATTAGAAATGTAAATTTTGGTTATCCTGAAGTAAGCTTCTCAGGAAGAGAATTTAAGTAGCATCATTAGTAATTATTTCTGCTATCTGTATCCCTCCTGTTTTGTTTTTTCCTTCACCTGTTCTTGATAGCTGTATTATACAGTACAGGAATGGAGAAAAAAGGGATTGGTCCTCGGCTTCTCAAATCAAAATGTTGCAGTGGATCACTGCAAGTTCCTCCCCTTGAGCCCTTATGCATTGAAGCACCTGCAATGAGAAATTGCAGTATTAGAAGTTATTATATTTCTTTTAAAACACTAGAAATGGCCTCCCCAATGTGTTTCTAGTATTATAACTTCGTCATTCTGAACGTCTGTTGTCTGTCAAGCTTGTTAAGTTGTCAGAGATAGATATTTGTCAAGAGAGCAACGCTGAAGATGATAAGTAAATTTGCCTACACAGTCTCTCTCTGTCTGTAATATTTTAAAAGAGTCACTAATTTCAGGAATCCTACTATTTAAAATGGGTTGGGGCTGGGAAGGAGGACAGTAGTGTGCTAAAGAGAATTTTACCACCTTAAGTCTTGAAGGCCCTTGGCAAATACAGGAGATGTGTCAGAACAGAATAACATAGACACTGAATTCCCTATGAAAACAAATGCTTTTTATGCTAAAAAATCGTCATTATGATGATATTTTTACTTAGGAAATCACACATATGTAGTCTGTTAAAATGTAATGGCAAAAAACATACTGTAAGGTTTTTCAGTTTAGCTATCCTGTTCTAATAGGAGTTAAAATCTTCTAAGGCACTGCTGTGAAACTTTTACTGCTTTAGGCTGTTACTTATGTTGAAATTACTTTCCTTATGTTCTTTGTCTGGCATGGGGTATGGTTAGTGGGAAAAGTTAAGTACCCGGCTTTCTCAGTGCCCTGGGCATGAAATGTAGTGCGTTCAATCTTTAAAGCTGACATATGTATTTAAGACTGCGAGATGAATCCCTACAGCATCCATGTGCAAGCTATTCATTAGCTGCCGTTCTAGTTATTGGTCTACATTTAGCTCCTACATATAACAGTTCAAAAAAGAAAAATAAAGTAGCTCCTTCAAGAGCAGCACTTCTCACAATTTAGTGATAGAATAATGTTGGATAGATTTAAAAGCTATCTCTGGCAGTCTGAGGGTTTTGAGTACCTCTGGTCATACCAAGTGTCATGCAGATCCATTCCAAGAGGTAGGATTATCTTACACTACTGGAGACTGGTGTGAGTGTCTTTAGGAAGGCCACGTATGGATGGATGCTGCTGTCCCTAATTCACTGCTCTTTAGGATTTTTGGCTCAATTAATTTTTTGGGCTTTTTATTTTGTTGCTTTACCTTCAGTAAAAAAATAGAGATTTCAATGGACACCTGCACTGATGATCTGGAGTTATATATATAACATTCCCCTTTCAAGAGACAAATACAAACTTTAATCAGTGCTGCTGATTGTTTTATATTGTAAACATCAGAGTGCCTCCAACACTAACCAAGTTTCTGCAATTGCTCTGGCACTACCATGCAACTCGTTTGGACACAGGCAAACAACCTGGAGATGATTGTGTGAGGAGTATATCAGCAAAGTCAGTTTGAGAAAGTTGAGAGAACCCCTAGATCCTTCTGATGTTTTTCTGGTCCTTGTAAAGGTAAACTGGGACTTGTTTACCTTTGTTGCGTTACCCATGATCTCCAAGTCCTGAGCAGGGTCCTATAAAATCTGGATGTTTTCTTCACTCCAGCAGTAACTGTGCTTGGTTGGGTGAAGTTGTTGCAGTGGCCACTGACTATTTGGGTTCTTATCTAGTGACCTGAAAAGCCATTTCTCTAGCTGCAGCACAGGTGAAAGTTGTTTTCTTTTTTGCTTTCTATGTGAGGAAGCATTGCATATTAAAAAAGGAATTAAAAAGTACATCACTTTAATCCTCTTCTGTGAATAAGATCTGTGCTCTAAGTTTGTGTTGCTTTTTTTTTTTTGTGTATATGTCTGTTTCAGTTTTGTGTTTCCTATCTGAAATAAAACCTTCATGTTTTATGTTTTGGGGAAAAATACTCTTAGTTTTAGAAACCCTTGGGGAAAGTTGGATGGACTTAAAACAAATAGAAAAACATTGACAAATTTTTAGGTATGCACAATCTCCTATTTAAGAAAGAAAAGTAAGTGCAGCTAAATCTTTAGTTTAAAGGTGGCTTTTTTGTAATTTGATAGCAATTTTTTAGGTTAACTTCGGTCTAACAACCTGGTGCTCAATTCTCTTGTAATCCCATCACTAAATTTTTGAACAACACATTTAACCTCTATCACTGACTTTTTTTTAGCTTGAGTTCTATAAAGGAATGGAATAAAGTTTATTTATTTTTAGTTGGGTTTATTGTAAGGAATGCTTGTATATGTTTTTCTGGAAACATTTAACCAAGTGTTTTGTTTCATGGAAAATAATTAAGGTCTTTATCCACTGATTGGTTGGAAGATTGGGGAAGAAGTTGTTTACTTAACTGAAGGCTCTATATCAGATATCGGCACTGCCATAAAATGGGCTCAGGATATAGGTAAGTTCTGTAATTTTATAGAGGGTAAAATATATAACTGCTTAAGAAGCTGTTCTATGGGTTCATAGTTATGTTACTGGATTTGATATTATTCATAATTGAAGGAACTAGTCTACATGCTTTGGACAGCAGAAATGCACAGTCTTGTTAGTAGGTGCTCTGCTCAGTGTGTTTGCTTCAGGGAGTCTGGTTTGCACAATCATATCCTCTTCAGTCTCTGCCTCAGACCCTCCTGCCTAATTAGGCTTTTATTTTCGGAAACATTTTACTCCTCACTTGCTTTCTCTTGAGTGTGACAAACCTCCTGATTCCACAAGCACTTGCTATAATGCTTTTGAGAGGTCTTATACACCTTAAAACTAATAACAGGTTTGATTTATATGAAAATAACATGAACTTTTCATGTAACAGTATTTTGCTTCACATGGAAGTAATATGCCTTTTGGCTGTTATTGTTTTGTAATGAAAGGTTTTACATTCCAGTTTGATGACAGATTACTAATGACTACTACTAAGAAAATACTACCTCTGTAGTTGTTGATGTTCTAACCCCCTGATTGTTCATAGGACAATGTGTTCTAAATAGAACTTAGAAATTTACTTGGCTTACTTAGAAATTTAGTACGTTTTTACTAGGATGAGAAAAAAGGGATTAGTGTCTCAAATTTTGGATTGTCTGGGAAAGGTTTTCCTCAAGTGTAGCTCACCACAAAATTCCACATTTCTTGAAGATGTCAGAGGTGTCAGTTGCTTTAGGTGCATATGTACATATATGTGCTCTGGTATGTGCACCTAAGGGTTAAGTATGACTCAGATTGATCCTCACATCATCATCATCCAACACTTGACTAAGCCTAGAGAGTAAGAGCTTCTAGGCTTTGAAGGAAATGGCTCAATTCAATACACAGTTCAGTGCTGCAGACTCAAATGTGAGTGGTACATATATAAGTTTGCTACTTCAGATTCCATAGTTAAAATGAATAGTTATCCATATGTAACTTACCAGTACTTAGGATGGATATCATTGGTATATGAAGAAATAAAAAGGATTTTTAGCTAGTCAGTCATGACCTACAGTTGTTACCACAGAAGAAATAAAGAGGCAGGGGGAAATTTTAGAAACGGGATAAGTAAAAGGCAAGCTGCTTTAAACTCTGTAACAAGCAAGGCCTTTATTTTATGAAAATATTATTGCAGAGAAGCAGAATCCATAAACTTTTATCAGCTTTAGAGAATGGAAAAACTTTAGCTCTACAGAAGGAATTGGGCCAAAACACAAGGTAAGCTAATGGCCTCAATAACAGTGGTGAGGCTCAACATGGATGAAGATGAGACATAACAGTGGTAAAAGTTTAGAAATAGTAATTTCTGCAGCAAGGCAAAGTTAGTTTAATGGACTTCTAATGGGATCATATAACTTGTAAGAATTTAGAAGAAGCAGTATGCGAAATTACAAAATGAAGTCAGTCTGACTTAATTTTTGATTTTTCTGTCCTGGCGTAGAGGTGCTACATGTATAATTCACTAATAGCAAAGACAACAAGAAAGAAAAGATGTTATTTAGGTTTATTAGTCTGAGCACAGTAGCATCCAGAGTTTTCCCACAAATTCATAAAGGTTACAAAGGTAAATTGAAACTCCTGATAAGTTACTAAGATGGGTTTTTCAAAGGTAAATTGAGCCAGATTAACCTAATTTATCTTTAATAGGAGAATTCACTTTTTTAGACAAGAAAAAGCATTGCTCTCATGTACAGGAGACCTCTAATCTTCTGTGAAATTGTGTTATATGGCCATATAAGGACATTATTAGTTACAGCTGTGGAAGACGGATGTTAGTACAAGAGTTGCATGTGAATGAAGAACAAGATAAAGAAGAATGTCTGTACAGTTGTGAAAGGAGATATCTGGCTGGACAGACTATACAAGTAGTACCTATCCAAGAGACATTATTGTGATAAGAGGTGATTACCTTATTTATGTGTTAGTAATTTTGAAAGATACTATGGATGCTGATAAAATATGGGTATTAAGGACTTTCTCTATAGTTCTGTTTGGTGGTTGGGCTGACAGTAACATTTTTAAGGGGAAAAAAAATATTTTATGAATCTAAGGTTTCAGCACTCTTAGGGTGCCATCATCATTCTTTATTCCCATTTATGTCTTTTTGGAAAGCTAATGACCTTTTACAGGATGTGAAGACTAAAATGCTACAGCACAACAGATAGGAGAGAACCTTGTTGAGTTTAGCCTTCATCTGAATAGTTTGGGATTTTTAATGTGATTGATAGACATGAAATAGAGGAGAAGTGATTGTTTCTCTTAGAACATGTAGTTTGAAAATACTACAAAAGGAGTAGTCTGACTCCAGGTTTTTGTCTCTTAGTGAGACAAAATTAAGAAATTGAAGGAAATAATAACATCATACAACCTATGTATCTTTACAGAACTTTTTACCAATGTAGATGAAACAGCAAAAATGGCACAGAGTGTTGCTGATTCCCAAGGTGTTTGTTTCATTCCAGCTTTGCAGGTAAAATTGTTGTTATTAATCAAGAATATATTTTAATAACCCAATTAAAATTTAATTTTTCCATTTTTAAAGGTAATCATTTACATCATATCACAGTATTGATTCTGTACTGCTGAGGTTCTTATTGTCTGTTGCCATATCAGAATGGTTAAATGTCGTCTCCTCCTTGAGAAAAACCCTACCAAATAGGAAAATTAGTGGAGGACAGATAAACTAAATTATTTGCTCCCAGTAACATAGGCAGTGCCTGCAGAGACACAAACAAATGTCATAGCATTTCTGCTATGAAGTGCAGAGCTTTCATTGAGACAATGCTTCTAAGCACTGTTCTAAAATAATTCATTTTATTCTGCCTTTTTTCAAGATGTAGTTTATAATTATCAGAATATTTAAAAGTACTTCAGTATTAGCAAGATTGTAAGTCTCTGTGTTATGAAAAGCGAAGATAATACTTAAGGACTTCTCCTGGGAATGATCAAACTCAGTGTAATAGACTTCTCTCTTAGAAGTCTTAGTAATTGTTTGGTTTCAATGTATACCAGTTTATCTCTCAGTGTGTTTCTAAAAGTTGAGGCTTTTTAAATCTTTATTTGTCTACCTTACTCAGGTTGATCATTCCCAGGACTAGAGGTTTTTTCTGAAGAAACTTATTGTCTTTATTCTTACCTTTGTGTAAGTTCTGTAGGCTAATGGAACAAAGCAAAGAAGAACTTAATTTCTTCTCCAGATAGCCCAGCTACCTTCAGTGTCACTGATAACAGGCTGTAGTATATACCAATAAAAAGTATTACTGTCCTTTTCAGGACTGCTTTTAAAAGTCAATTCATCTTTCTTTCAGTAGTTCAGGAGGTGGGGTGTGTGTGAAATTGTTAGAGAACAGCAATATCAGTGATATCAGTGTGCACTATCCTAGACACTTTACATGTACAATTTAAATGTATTTAAAAGGGAAATTATGTGGATTAGTCTTTTTTAGTTTGTCTGATTTGGAACAAGTCACTTAAACCCGTTGAAAGAAGCAATTTAAACTGTTCACTGAGTTAACTAAAATAACACTATATACCTCTTACATACTGTTTTCAATTTTCTTCTTTCTCTATGCTGCCTGTAATTGTCGTAAGTTATTTTTTTCTTATTCTTCTTTCTTAAAAGCCTACAATTACAATTCACTGAACTCATGGTGACATCTTTTCTGCAGGTTTCTGGGGATGACCCATGTTTATGTGCCTCTTTCATGGGGCTGAAACTTTCCACTAACAGAAACCATCTTGTTCGAGCTATACTGGAATCTGTAGCTTTCAGGTACTGTTTGCTGAATTATCTGGCTTATATTTTCTTATGTTTGCTTTTATTTACATCAGCAGTGTTAAATGGATACGTGGACTTTGCAGTTTGTAAAATATACTACTGTTACACTGGAAAGGAGTTTTAGCTGCTTTTTTCTTTTAAACACTTTACAAATAAACTTGTGTATTTTTGTTAGTTCAGAGTTTTTGTCCTTAAGTAACCATATAGAGATTCTTAAATTCTATTGTTTTCTGCATGTTCTAGAAGTGTTTTCTGTTTAAAGTTTGTCCTTGCTCTCCTGACAGTGTTTTGTCAGAAGCTGTAGTCCTCTCCGGCTGTGTTTAAAGTATCCCTGAAGCTGGAAGTTTTATATTAGCTCTTGTTTAAAGTTTGAAATTTTGGTGTTTTATAAAACAAAGTAACAGGCCTCTTAAATGTCTTTAAATGGACAACAGCCTCCAGATCTGTGAAGGCTAAAGATATCACTGCTGGTCACTGCTGATACCACATCAGTAGCTCACTGTGGAACAGGCCGGCTCTGCCTTGCCAACCCCTCCAACATGTCTCAAGCTGGAGTTGAGTATGGATTGAGCCTGGCTCACACTGTGCTGTGGCCAGTTAGGGAGCACTGATGTGATTCCTTCCATGTAGTTAACAGCTATGCTTTGGGCATAAAAATCTCCTGCAAAGAGCCCAAAAAGGATGTCTGGAGGAGGGCAACATTCTGAATTGCTGCGACTGGTTTCTAATGCATTTTACTTCTGCATTGTAAGCATGAGCATGAGATCCAGTAACTCCTGAACTGACACATGGGTCCCTTGAAAAGGATGTTAAGAATATAATCTCATTCAAATACTGCATACAGATAACCAGAAAAAAGTAGAGATCCTAAGTGTTTAGATTTTCTCCCGTTAAATGAAATGGTTTCAGGAAAAAGTCAAACTTGAAGCCTTCAGATATTACCCTTAAAGAACAGCTGGATAAACTCAAATTAGCACTCTCTTGGCCTACTTTCTTTACTCTAAGCCACTTGTTACATCAACAGTTGTATCTCCAGAAACCTCTCAGTAACTTTCAGTGGGAAAAATGAACCTTCTACAGTGACTTGATGTAGAATGGGTCATGATTTAGCCATACTTGTGTCTGTAACAATGACAAAAACCAAAGACCAGTTTCAGTGGGTTTGGGTTTGGGTTTTGTATTTATACTTTCTAGAAACTTTTTAGCTGTTGCAGCAGTTCTGACAGAACTGAGACTTTTTTTGCTTTGCACTTATTTTCTGACTACATAGATACTGAAAACACTTTGTGGAATATATAATGCTTAATTCAACTAAATATTTTTTTAAAGAAACAAACTACTTTATGATATCATTGTGAAGAAGGTGCACATTCCTCTTCAAACTATTCGGTAAGTTTCCTATAACTTTTAAATTTTATATATGAGAGTTTAATTTTAAATAGTTGTGAGCTTTATTATGCATTTTATCTTACTGTAAAAATTCTGGTGTTTAGAAGTAGATGATTTCCAAGTCAAATATTAATGTAATTTAAGCAGTAGAGTCTATCCACAGCTATTGGCAGTGGTGATTGCTAGTAGGTGAGGAATTAATTGCTCTAATTATTAAAACAATAATTAAAAAGAAGGCAAATCCATGTTTTCAGGTAGCACTAGAGTGCATATAGCAATGCCTACCACAAAGGTCATCCTTTCATACTGACATTTTCTGTTCTGGGTCTTTCACAGAATACTTTTTGAAGACATCACTTAAAACGGATTCTATTTGGGAGGAAATGAGGGGGAACAGTTTTATAATTCTATTGTTAAGACACTGGTTTTGTTTTAATTTTTGAAGAAGCATACAAAATTTAGTAATGTAACCATAATCACTAGAATATGCTTTCACAACATTTGAGGAAAATTTAACTGAATGAAACATTGCTGGAAGACCACATTTTGGTAGGGACTTGCTGTGAACCCACCAGTTGTCAGAGGCTCCAGCCCTCTGAGGCGCTGAAAGCTCTGCAACAAAATTCCTCCTTCGGGCAGCCAGGGGTCAGCATGGCACTGAAGTCAGGAGCAGAGGCATGCGTTCCCATTGCTCCTGTGTGTCTGCAAAGGAAGAACAGACTGGCAGGCATGTAGACAGAAATCAGATACTCAGTGGAAGAAAAATGAGAGCACAAAGTGGGAGGAGGTAGAAGTTTCTGCTTGTATCATGTATTGGGAGAGAGTAGGCAAAGGTGAAGAAATGGCCAGGCTTGTGGCTTTAATGAAGAGGAAAAGATTAAAAGTATCAGAACTTTGATTCCTAAGGACTCTTTTTTACATAGAAGATTGCATCCAAAATTTGAAAAGTCACATTAGGAATGCAAACTGAAGAATGGGAAGTGTGGAAATACAGCCGAGGGAGCACTGGAATTCTGATTCCATTTACATTGCAGTTTAAACTTTAAATTGTATGATGACGTTCTTTTTAATTCATGGATATAAAATTGCAGTTTTATATAGTGACTGTAGTAGTTAACTAGCATCAGTAGCAATTCAGCATGTGGATTAAATGTTAAAAGATAATGAGACACACTCAGTGTCTCATTATAGACAGGGTTTTCGGTAAGGTTGTAAACTGCTCTACCGACCGTATGTCCACACATCTTTTGCATCTGTCTGTTACCTTTGATTTTTTGTTGTTGTTTTTATCCCATAAATTCATTCATTGCTCTTTTAGCTGTTGTCCTGTGTTCCTTGTTCCTTCCTGATCTCTGGTCATTGTTTTCATTAGTCCTCTAGATTCCTTACTTCTCTTTGCTTGTTTCAACACCATCAAGGAAAGCACAGAGACAGAACCCTCAGCTTGAGTCCACATGTCCTATAACTAATGAGTTTTATTACCCAACACTTTCTGTAGCAATAAACACTAGATGTCTTCTCTGCACCACATTTGATAGAGCAACAGCTCCATACATGGCTGGCATTGAAGTACAAGAGCATAATGAACCAATCTATTACACTTCAAAGGTTGCTTTTTGTTATAGTGATTTTTGTATGCAAGAGAGATTACTTTGCACTCTCAAATGGTTAAAGACCAGCATTGATATAAGTCCTAGCTTTCTTCATTAAATTAGTCTCCAATTAGGAAAATAGACAGATGGAAGCCTCATTCTGAACTTCCTCTTAAAAAGAAGCAACTGTGAAGGCATTTTTAGCTAACTAATACAAAGATTTGGTAGTAAGGAAAAAGGTCCTTCTCCAGATATGAGAACACCTGAAAGGATTTGTTTAGTGTAATGGTTTTGACTGTTGTTGTATTGTGGTGGTAACTATCTAAAGGTTCTGTTATAAACCCTAACATTTCAGCCAAGGTGATGTATAGTTTTAAAAGACAGAACTTTCAGAGCTTTTGATAGTGTTCTGTGTCCCTGTCTTTCTACCATTCCTCCACTAGTTTATAAACATTCTTTTTTTCTTTCTTTTTTTTTTTTTTTGGCACCTTGTTCTGGCATCTAAATTTACCCATGAAGTGGAAATGCATTTGTGCCTGAGTGACAGGAAGATTTATGCATAAGTGTAAAACACCGCAAGTTGTTTTCTGAAATGTTGGCAATAAGCACTTGAACTTAAAATAATTTTTAACTACTTCTTCCCTTCTCCCTATAGAGCTGATGGAGGTGTCAGTAACAATAGTTTTGTCATGCAGATGACATCAGATTTAATTAATAAGAAAATAGAAAAACCTGCAAATGCAGACATGTCTAGTCTTGGTGCAGCTTTTCTAGCAGGCCTTGCTTCAGGTACGTAGACATTAAAAGGGCTTTCTTTTTCCCCTTTATAAATCATGTTGTAAATAAAATAGAGAAGAGATCAGACAAAAAAAGGGCAGAACTTCAAACAGTTGTAAACCACCCCCCAAAGGATTACTTTAGCCATTTTTGTGGGAATCTAAGGTAAACAGTGTTTATGTTTCTCTCTACAGTACCATTAGAAGGATGTATTACTAGAGAAGAAAGGTGAACCCTGTGTTTGCTGCCTCCTCTTCCTTGACCCAGGCACTCCATGTCAATTCCCATAGTTGTGCTGCCTGACTGGTGCTGGCTGGGGATAGACCATGTGTCAAGGGAGTCACTGTGCTCACCTGCAGCCCTGTCATTCCTGCTGAAGCTGTGTCCTGTGCTCTGTAAACCCAGCCATTTTCCTTTAAGGCTTTCACAGGAATGGAAGTACAAAATAAATTATTAACAGGAAAACCAGCTCTACTCACACAGGATTGTTTCATATGTTAACCAGACTTACAGCTACAAACTGTTGACTGTTTTGCTTAATATGCAAAACATGTTTTTGTTAAAGTGCTTTGATATGTAAATAACACAAATGAAGGTAAAAACTATATGCTTAGATAAGACTTATTCAGCAATTAAGCGCAAGAAAGTTGAGACCCTTGACAGACAAGAATGATTTAATAACATTAATAGAAATCTGTAACACCAGCTCTTTCTCGCCATTTATACAATTTTTTAAGACAATGGGAAAACAGCTAAATCTTGGTTTCTGTGGCCCTTCTTCGTTGAGAAGGTCCTGCAACCAAAAGCACTTTGTGGATGAAACCTAAGGGAACTTCAGTGTACCAGAGCTGTTCCTTGGAAACCGTCCCAGTTAAGCAGATGCACTGTTGTCAGGATTCCAAACAAGTGGATCCTATTGGAGAGGATTTTCACAGTGTTAAAAATGTGCTTCCCTCTGAGAAAGTTGTTGGTGGAGTAAAGAAAAGCTGTCATGATTTCTTACTGTATTTCTGCTTTGGATCTCTTGGAAATAGATTAAAACAACTCAAAAATAACATATTTGCAGTCGTGCTGGAGAATGAATTTTCTGTTTATAGGATTTTGGACTGACAAAGAACAACTAAAGAAGCTAAGGCACATAGAAGTAGTGTTTGAGCCCCAAAAGGATCCAGAGGAATACCGATCTGCTATGGATGCATGGCTGCAAGCAATGAAACACTCTCTGCACTGGTAGAAACTGGCATTTTAATTTTAGAAGAATTGAGATGGTTTAATTCATATTTTGTAACGTCTTGACATTAACAGGACAGTAAAAAACCGTAACTGAAATTTGTGATGGTGTATTATAAGTTGTGTGGGATTTCAGTTACTCTCCTGCTGCTGGATTATTTACCATACTGTAATGAACCTTCCCATCATCCCTGTGGCAGCTGTGGTCCAGCTGCAGCATTTGTGTCCCTTCAGTGACCTCCTTTGGGTGGCCCAGCTGCTCAAATCCTACCATGTACTGCACATGGGCTGTTTTAACTCTGATGGGTTTTCTACTGAGGAACTCGCCTCTCTTCGGATCTTTCAAATCTTTGGTATGTTAATCATCACGGAAGGGTAAAAGCACATTTACTCCCCTAGGCATTGCTAAGAAACGTAAAATGATTGTTGGGGCTGGGTTGTGGTGATCTCAATTGCATACAAAGACATTTTTTGGTAGTAGCTTGTTACCACCTTTTGGTTGACGGTTAGCACTGTGATCACATTTTTTGTGCACTGTTAAGATAAAATACAAAAGCAAATGGGCTTTCAATGCTCCATTAAAAAAATCCAGGATTTTTGTAGCTGATACTTTGTAGCTAGCTTGTAGCTCAATTTTAAAAAATTTTATAAAGACCAAAAGCAATCTTATCTGGTGTGGCCAGCACAGATACATTAAAATATAAAAATCTGTACTATTAGTTTTTCAAGGCCATTCTTAAATCCTTTTTTATTTTAGTTAAAAGGGAGTAAAAAGTCTATTTTTGAAGCTATAAATTACTTTTGTAATTTTTAAACAAATAAATTATAATTAAATAAATGTGTGATTATTCTTACATATTTGCTTATGACTAATATTAAACTACTGTAATTTTCTCAGGATTATGTGTAAATTAGCTTCCAAAATGTAAAATTATTAAACATTTTAATTTCAGAATAATATCAAGTTCAAGCTGTGGGTGATTTGTATTCCACAGACATCGGAGGCAAGAAATGTTTATAGATTTAACATAATTGAAAGAGGACTGAAGAACTGTAATTCACTGTTTCTTGTGCTGAAACACCGAAGGTCAAATCATACACCATTTCTTCAGTTTTCTTCAGTCATGTACCCTGAGTTGGAGCATGTACTCTAGCTGTGTTCAGATTCCATCTAATTTACTTGTCAGCCCTAGCTTAATGTGCCATTTTTCTTATTCTTCTGTTACATGGTGCCCCATGGTGCCATCTTCTTCTGCCCTTCAACCTGTGCTACATCTTGACAATGTTTTCTTCCTCTGGAATTTCCTTTCAATTCTCCTGAACTTTCTCCAATGTGAATCCTTAAATGAAGAGCAGAAGCAGGTCTGTCTGCTGATTTCTAGTAATATGCCAGGCTGTAGTGCCAAGACCCCAGTATAAAGTCCCTCGATGAGACTCCCTCCCCTCCTCCTCCTGCTGTAAGGTAAGATCCTGCAGTTACAGGATATGTGAAACAACTGCTTTGCTTTAACACCTGTATTCAACTTGTGATTTTTCTGTCATCACAAAGTCACTGCTAAAGAAAATGCTTATTAGCAAGAAGGTTCTCCAAGGCTGAGCAGACAGCCTTTCAATCCAGCATTTTGGGCAGGAGTTTGTGCCTCAGTCACTGGTATTCCACACTTCTTTTCTCACTGAGGGAGTTTAGTTTTCTCAACATGTGCCTGTTGATAATGTCCACCTGTTGTCCTTTTGATGAAGGCTCCTTGACTTAGGTTCACTTGATAATCTGGAGGTTTTGCTGGGTTGAGCAGGCAGTGTTGCAGTGCTCCCAGATGGAGCTCTCATGGAAGCTGAACCTGATTCTGTTCAAATCACTTTGCTGAAGGTAACTCAGCACCATGTGCCTGATACTGCACCTTTATGTGGTGTTGGTTTTCACCCTGGTAATGGCACAACCAGAGAGACAGAAGATACCCAAGACATTATACAGTCCTCTTGCTCCAGGTAGTGTCCTAGAGGACCTATTCTGGATAACCATTTTACCACTGTCACTGTTTAATTTGAAGCAGGAATTTAACCTGTTTTCATTTTACTAGCCTCAAATCTGCAGGAGAGAAACTTCACTACAAATTAAGGATGCAAAAAGGCCCTGGTATATTTACCAGCTGAGCCTTTCAAATGTAAAAGATAGTAAAGCCAACAATACAAAATTACAAATATTAACTAGTTTGTAATTTTGTCATTTTAAGATTCAGTTGAAACTGAATGTTTTACTTGGGATTGGACAGCAATGTAGCTCATCAGGCATGTGAAGATTGGCAGTTCAGTTCAGATGTGTTAATGATCTCTGGGTATTCTGCCTTTACAGATACACAGTGCTGATAGTAGATAATGTCATGTCAGTTTGGCTATTGTATCTTTCATAACATATAGTCCTATTAAATATGTGGGGACTATGTGGTGTGAAAAACAATGCCACATAATAATCCCTTTCTTGTTGGAGGGATCTTGCTACTACAGGATTAATTTTTGCATATCAGGAGAAAGGGCAGATGAAACAGACTTCAGATAGTTGAAAATAATGAGCAGCTGTATGAATTTTGTTACATAGCTAAAAAAAAAAAAAATCAAGTAATCTATGTTTAAAATCTTGCTGTAATGAACTTGACCAAGATTTTTGAGTACAGTTTTCTTTTATGCAGTATTTTCTGCTCTACTGTAACAGGTAATTTTATGTAAGATTAATTAAGTTGTTCTCATAGTTTTTAACAAGAGCAGTTATACTTACTTTCCTGTCAGGAGAAAGTAAAAAAAAAGCAAAATACTGAGTTGCTGTTTCAGCCTCCTACCTTCTATTGTCATAATCTCTGTAGCAAGATTTTTCCACTAGTCCCACTATTTCCAGGATCAGGGCACAGCACAAGAGCCTCACCAGTTGAAAAGAAGCCTTTTGGAAAGAGGTAAGAACCATTTCCTGCCAGTCAGTGGGGTTGTGTTACTGGTCTGAGCCAAAAAGTACAAAGCTGTGAGCCCCTCTTGTAACAAAGAGGTGTGACAGTCCTGCAGGTGAGCTAGGGAATATGGCAGTGCTCTGACCCAGAATTTGGGCAGCATGTTAGTTTAAGGCTTTATAGGGAGTCAGGGCAAGTTCAGCAGGAGAAAAGGGGTGGTGGTGGAGGGGGAGCCTGTTTTGGGTTACTGTTTGTGCAGGTTGTCACAGCAAGAGCTGTGGGCTGGCAGCAAAGTGGAAAAACTAGCAAATACTGAAAAGTGAGATATTGTGAAAGGGGAAGAGGGAGCATCCAGGAGGGATCTGACTAGCCAGGGGGAGTAAGGTGGTGTTCTAAGGCTGGGAGACCAGATGTGTTCTGGAGGGAGACACCAGAGCTTCCTGCAGGGCAGATGTTACTGGAAGTAGCTGCTAAACCTGCACCTTTACATGTCTAGAAAACCCGATTCCAAGGTGTTTTTCAATGCAGCCCTCATTCTGGGATAAAATTTGGGGTTTGTGAAAGTTCTGAAAGACTATGCATTGCTTTAGAATGTTACACCATTGGTATACTTCCACTCATGCAAATTGGTCATTGTTTCACCACCTTCAAACTTAATAGCACGAGTGTATATATATATATATAGTTTGCAATTTGCTGTTGAAAGCAAATGCAAACTACAACAGTGACCTGTCTTCTGTTTCTCTCCTTGGTGATTAAAATGGCTATTTTTCATGTTCATAATCAGTTTCAATATCTGACTTCAGCTCATCAGTGTTTCTTGCAAGAAAGTAAATAAACCAGTGAACCAAAACGAGATATATGAAGTCCAAGTGTCTTTATCGAGGCTGGGTTCAAGTATTTGTTTAGCTGTGGTAAACTAATAATAGTGCAATAAACCAGCCAACCTGGTTGCTTCTCGTTGTCTTCCTTTTTTAGGGCAGTGCATGCCTTCTGCACTTCTGTCAGGGCATGTGTCATGTTGGTGGTTGTGGCTGTACCTGTTAGAGGGGTTTGCAAGAGAATACAGAATAGTTTGCATATTTTTATTGCTTTTGTGAATTTATCTTGCATAACACTGCAAATATTGATAAAAGGTCTTGTTACATGTCATGGTAGTGTTTTATAGAGGATGAAAAGAAACTAAACCCACAAAGTCTGCAAATTCCTGGGCACATGCAAGATTTTCAGTTGTAAACTGCCCCATTGGAGTAAACATAAAGGTCTTGTTTGCTAATATTTTCCTTAGATTGACATATAGGAACTTGATTTTATAGGCTGAACACCTGTTTTTTTGATGTTCCTTCCATTTTTAGTGAAGGGGACAGGATCAAATATGTTTTTCTAGAGCATTTAACGTTGCCTGTAAAGCAAGAAAAACAAAAATTTACCACATTTGAGCTAGTATATATATGATCCACGGGTATCTAAAGCACATAAATGTTTGTGTCCCCAAAAACCTTGTTTTGCTCAGCTTGCTTAGTGGTGTTAGCTGAATTTGTGTTAGAGAAATGTGAAAAATGGGTAACTGCATGCCTTGGATGTGTGCCTGGCTGCACTGGAGAAAGACTTAACAAATGTTAATATCGTTGCTCTGAATGGAACTAGTGCTGAATTTATTTTTTTACTCTCAGGAGTGCTTTCTATTTATATAGTCTCTGTAAGAATACGTAACCCTGCTTTGTTGAAACAGGTTTTTTAAAGCTGTAAGGAAATGTCGAAAGTAAACACTTCTTAGGCTTTACTGAGGCGCCGAGCTGGGCTTGGGTTTGTCGCGGCTGCGGGCAGGGTACGGGGTATCGCAGGGCCGGGGCGGAGGTGCGAGGGCGCGGCCGATGCTCCCCGGCCCCGCTGCCGCTTTGTTGGCCTGGGAGCCTTTGTTCGGAAGGGAAGTCACGGAGCTGGGCCCGGGCACGGTGCAGCGGCGGCCCCGGCTCCTTTCTACCGCCGGCTCCCGCGCCGGGGCCGGAGGTTCCTGCAGCGCCCGCGGCGCCCGGCCCGCGGCGGGGCTGAACTTTGCATCCCGGGACGCAGCCCGGCCAGCGCCTCGGAGATAAGCGGCACGGCGGGTGGCCGCAGCCAGCGCGGCGCCGCGCGGTGTGTGTAAATACATGTCTATATATGTTTATATACTTGTGTATTTATACACTTCGTACCGCCCCGCAGCACCTGGGCGCCGCCGGCACAGGTGCGGCTGACCGGAGCCATCGTGAGGCTCGAACCCGCGGTTCCACGCTCTGACAGCGGCCGGCGCGCGCCGCGAAGGAGAGGCGGCGGGCTCGCGTCTCGGTCGGCCACGCCCTTCCTCCCTGCCCCGCTAGCCGCGGCCCAGCGGATTGGCGGGCGGTGTGTGTACACACACGGGCTCGGGCCAATGG
>VZRN01003755.1:1163200-1192534 GCA_013397935.1 Dasyornis broadbenti
GGGGGGCCATGACGGGGGAAAGGCAGTGTTTTTCTTCAGCAATCAGCGGCCGCCGCCCCCCTGTGCCCCGGGCAGCGCCGTCCCGCCGCCCCTGCCTCCCCCCACCAGTGCCGCCGGGCAGCGCGGTCTCACCCCCCCTCTTCTCTCGTCCTCCCCCCTGCCTCACGCCGGGCGGGCGCCCTGGGAGGGCGGGAGCCGCTTCCCAACACCTGCGAGCGGGCCCGGGCGGCGGTGACAGCCGGGGCGCCTCCTCCATTGTGGGGAGCGCTGGCGCGGCGGGGCTGGGCCGCGCCGAGGCTGTGCGGGCTGTGGAGCGAGCGGCGGCCCGGCCCCGGAGGGGGCAGGGACAGGCCGAGCTCCCGGCCCTGCTCAGTGGTGCTTGAACTTCGTGTCGGGGCGGTTCCGACCCGTGGGTCTTATCGAGAGAGGGTCAGTCCGGTACAACAACAAAACTTCCCTGCCTGCCTCTTCCTGGGAGTTACAGGCCTGCCCGGGCTTCCAGCTGTAAAGGGCTCAGCGGCAGAGGTGAACCCAGTGTAAACACCGTCTGTTGGAGCTGAGAATACAAACAATAGGAGGAAAATACAGAATAAGCAAACTTCCTTGAAATGTGGAAGAAAACCGCAAATGAGAGCGTGCTCCCTCACTGAGTAAAGAGGGGATGCCGACCTGTATATCGCAGCTTGTGCTGTTCTCTGCAGAAAGGACTTTGGGTTTCATTTTCTTTGTAAATTCTTGATTTGACAGAGAAAATGAATAGTTTTAATTGATATGATCTAGCATGCTGTGTAAAAATTTTTTACAAATCATTTCTTTGTCAGTTTTCATAATTCTGAAAGCAGCTGAATTATTTTTATGACTCTTCTTTAATATTGCTCACAGTGACTTTTTTTCACTGATGTAGCTTAATTATGCTGACGGGAGATGGCAAAATGTTAGAGGTTGTCTGGTGTAACAAATTGCAACTTGATACAATCTTTGATTCAAAAATTATGTTATGCTGGTAAAAATGGATGCTGTTAAAAGAGAAATGAGTAAATTTTCTCCATTTCTTTACCCTTCCCGAGTTAACTTCAGTTCTTTTGATTATATTATATCCTGCCATACACCAAAAAGGGTCTGTATACTTGGGGCAAAGACTGAGAGGATCAGTGTTACAGGGCAAATGCAGAACTGTATTTCAGAGCCCATATTTTTGCCAATGCTGTGTATACTCACAGGTCTTTTTCATGAAGTGAAGTACTGAACTTCAGGAACTTCTGTTCAAAGTAAGATGTAGGGTGTTAAATACAGCACTTTGAAAAAATATGGAAGACTAAGGAGAAGTATGCATTATAGAAAATAAAAGACTAGACAGGAAAGGTGGTCAAGAGGGAAAAAAGGTCTAGTTCTTCTTTGAAAAGCTTCTCGCTATGAAGTGTGTCTATTGCTTCTAGAAGAGGGACAGAGTAACAGGTCAAATAATTTAGTTCTATACTAGGGGAAAAAATGAAAATTATTAAATATTAATAAAATTGTCTCATGGGTGAATTTAAGAGTGATCTTATATTACTGTGAAATTATTTGGCTTTCTTTTAACACTTCTTCTTTGAACAAAAATCGCTATTGCAGCACAGCAAAAAGAAACCATTTGTCTTGTACTATCTTAATGTAATTAATTTTACAGAAACACACCAATGAGAGGAATGCTCTTTATTGCTGCAAAGGGTTCTGACTGGCAGCCTCACTTTACAAAGTGGTAAGTACAGTTTTCAGAACAGCATCTTAGCAGCAGCTCTCCAGAGTAAAAGACAAAGGCCAAACAATCCAGCTGGGCAGCAGCAGTGGTGTTTTGCAGGGAATCTCAGTAGTACAGGAGAATTCCTTATCTTTGTCTACTCTTGTCTATGTTGGACACTACTGTAGAGACCTCTGGTGCATCTGGATACACTTGCTGAACAGTTGTGAGCACCCTCCCAGTGAAGATCTTTCAGTAGCTTTGGATAAACTTGTTATAGGTTTAGTAAAGAAATAGGGACCAAAGTTCCTGTATTACATCCTCTTCAAGGGTTTATGATGTTACGTGGTTTAGATGTGCAGATCTTGTCACTGTGCCTTTAAAAGCTGAATGTGAGTCTCTAAAGGCAATATAAGAATAGTGACTTGCATGGTATGGGGGGGAATCTGCTGTAGGCCATACTGTGTAATAAAGTAATATTTAAATTTCTGCTCTCTAATGTGGAGCAGAGTGAGTTCTAGTTGTAGCCAGTCTAATTCAGTTCTTGGAATTGCATTTCTTCTAATGTGCTATCTTAAAATAATGTTCTTAGGGTTGTCTTTAATAAGTGATCATTTCTTAAATTGTTTGCACTTCCATTTTTTGGGTATAATGGTGTTAGACTTTCTCCAGTACCTTTCCAATTACATTCACCATACACGATTCCTAATGAATCAACAGTGAATCTTAAAATAGGGAAAATCAGCTGTCTAGTCTGGTACAAGAAAATACACTTGAGGATTTTTTGGTGCATAAAGCCAAGAAACCACTGGAATCAGATGGGTTTATCACAAAACTTTAGGTATTAGGTGAAAAACAATCCTGGTGTCTTGGTGTGCTAATAGTGCCTATACCATGTCGGAGCTGAGAGCACAAATGAGTGTTACAGGATTGAGAAAGCAGGGATATGCAAGGAAATATTGTAAAAGGTGCAGGTGTGGTAGGGTGTGACAGTTTTATAACAACTTCCTGGATTGATTCTTCATGTGTGTTTTGTAACATCCAGTATTAGAATAAAAGGAATTCGTTTTCCCCCCGTTATTTGATTTGTAGACTATGACTCTTGTAAGAAGCTGAGGCAGTAGTAAGTGATCTTACTTTCATAGTTTCATTAAAGGAACTTGTTTGCTCCTTGGTCTGATTACCTGTGTGCAGTGATAGTTTCCAATAAAGGTCCTTACAGACTGTTCAGCTTTACTTTTATGCTTTTCAATATTTATAGTGTAAAAATCAATCTAAGCAAATCAAACTGCAGGCCTACGATAGTGCAGTTTGCAAGACTATTATATATGTTAATATGTTGTCATACACATTAATAGAATTGTAACAAGAGCACAGCTTTTTAGAATATCATACTTCTACCAAATTTTACAACAGTAATTAAATGAAAAGGGATGATGTTTGGAAATAATTCTAGATCAAGCTATTTGCTTAGTACTGTTGAAGAAACTCTTTGCCTTTCAGAACATGGTTTGCAAAATCCACAGCCTACTGTGAAGCCATTTTGAGGATATATGTCTTTACTGAAACCTGAAGTAACTTCTGGATTTTTGCAGCACTGACTTAGTGACAAAATAATGCTTTAGCCAGCTCACATCTTGTATTGGCTGTCACTGTGGACCTGGAACTAAGCTGGGAAAAGTTGAATGTTTGGTTTTGTTAGTATGCTTGATTGTGAACTGCAGTAATTCAGGTGTTGGCATAGTTTCATTCTTTCTGTCTTGATGATAATGCTTAAAAGAGAAGACAATTTGATTTTTGTTAACTTCACAAATCACTTAAAAGTGAATTATGGAAGGGGCTCCTTTAGAGGTATCTTTGACGGCATTATCCAGAATTGTCATGGCACTGTGATCTTCCTGGTTTACAGTCCTTAGGATATTTGACTGACATGAATAGCCAGGTTTTTCACAAAATTTCTAAACCTGCTGTTAGTTAACATAACCTGTAGAAAAACCCACTTTATAAAGGTGATGTTGTTTTAACTAATTTTGTGTTATTTCAGTCAGTGGGATGTGCCTGGACCACCAGGTTTTACACAAACAGTTGTTAGAGAAAGCAGTGATAGTAGCTGAGACTGTACTTCTAGATTCTCTCCAAACAGTGAATGGAGTGCCTATGTCCAAAACATGGAATTTTTGCCAACATCTATAGACCAAAATCCATTTGTATACGTAATTCTGGTCTTGCTGCTTAATTTTTTTTTTTCCTCTGGAGCTTAGGGTATGCTCTTGTGTTTGGCAAGGCAGGTTTCTCCTGTTTCATCAGGTTCCTGTTGCTGCCAGATTTGTGTTGGCTTGGGTGGGAATAGCAAATGATTCAGTTGTGTCTTACAACCTTTCTGTTCAACAGAATCCCTCGCTAACCTCCATTGGGTGACCGTAACATCTGGCTGGGTCTATGGGAAGGTTAATTTGATAGAAATTCATAATCCATTTACCCATGAGCAGTGTTAGCAAATGTGTTCTGTGTGAATAAGGGACCATTTTTGTTTATTGTTTTGTTACTGCAAATTTTAGTGGGGATAAAAAAGAAAAATAAGATCAGAAAGAAATTAGCAGGTTACAACAGGTATCCACTGTCTTTAAGGCTGTGAACTTTTAATTGTATAGAGGAATTCTTCAACTTGGAAGCAGCTATAATGATATTTGTGGGAATTAAAGTCATAAAGCCAGTGTATCAGTAGTTGTTCATTAAGGCTTGTGAATGCCCATGCATTGACACATCAAAAGTCACTTGTGAACTGTAATGGTCATCCAATCATTATGGTGGTAACAAGACCAGTAATTATGGATGAGATTAGAAACTGCAAGTGAAAGTGAACTTGTGTCCTCAGAGTGAAATAAGAAACCTTCGTGTGCATGGGCTCTCCATTTCTTGGAAGGAAGGAGTTAGGTAACTTCCTTTTGTTATAAACTTGACCTTGAGGTTTGAGAAAAGTGAGAAATACACCTCTGTTCTCTCAAAGGTGCAATCAAATTATTGTAAACTTCAGTTTATTTAAAATCCAACATACAATTGCAAACACATTTAAACATTTTTTTAGATTGATAACTTCATACATACAACTGATAAAATTTCAAGCTGTATATAGATTTGGTATAACAGCAGGCTTCTGCTCTCTGTCAAAAGCAAATTATTCATCCTGCTTCTTGCTGTATAAGAAATTGAGGAAGCTATGATCTGGAGACAAAAACATCCCCGTTCCTAATGGATTTTTGAGGCATGCACACACCCCAGTGAACTCTTTAAAAGCATGCAATAGTCTTCACATGAACAAACCATATCCAACCTTTTGCCACATTGCAATCCCTAAGTAAATTTTGAGGAATCGTTAAATGATTTTTTTCAGAAATGGATGTGATTCTGAAAACCAGACTGAACTGGTCAATCAGTGGGTCAAATCTGAGGGTTAGTCCTGTCCTGTGCACAGGCCTGGGCGGCCCTTGGAGCTGTCAGTGGATTGCAGTATATGGAAAACTTTCTTCCACCCTCTTTCAGCCCCATTGTTTGAATTCTGACAGTGTTAGAACTGAACTGGCTCTCAGAGGGGATCAGGTAGGAACGAGAGCTGTTGAGCGCATGCAGCATGGGGAAGGAGTGGAAAATGGAAGAAGTAGGTAAAAGTGGAAGATCCCTTTTAGCTATGTTAGCGGGGGCGGGATCTCAGAGCAGTGCAATATACTTCATGCAGTTGTGCCCTTCAGGTAATTTTGTGTCCTGGAATCAGTATTTGTGAGCTTGTGCATCACCAGAAAAATCCCTTTTTGCCTTTGTACCAAATTATAATTAAAGAAGTATGAAATTTTTTGTAACCTTTGCCCTTCAGTGCATACTGTCATAATCTCCAATCCATGCAAGAGTGGAGTTAAATTATGGCTTTAAACTAGAGCAAAGCATCTAGCAAACTATAAGGAACATGGAAGAAATAGCTACTAAGTCTTGATCATCAAGTTTTTCATCACGAAATAACTTGGTGATCTTCGATTAAATGCAAATGTAAAATTATTTCAATTCACTGGATGTTAAGATCCTTCCAGCTGTGAGGTGTAGACAAACGTATATCTCAGCAGTGTGGTTAAACTGTTCCATGTATTTGTCCATGCACAGATAATTCTGGAAATTTTTAAATCTCAAAATTATAACTCTTTACAAAACCAGATTAATATCTAGAGCACTCGCTGATGTATCATACAGTGTATGAGCTGGTGGTAGCAAGAAGCTTGTGTGAAGTCTCAGTACTCAAAAAGATGCTGTTTTCTGCTGAGCTTAATTGAAAAAGGAGACAGTATATTCTTGGCAATGAACAGACCATCCTACCAAGGTATTTTAGTCATCACATAGATCACTAAATTGTTTTCAAATGTCAATCCATTGTGAAAATGAAATTTCTTAAGGCAAAAATGTGTTTTTGGAAATACAGTGTGCTGTTTACTCTGAAAGGAAGTTGTACCTGCCTCTTTCCACTGAAGCAACAGACTCTCAATGTAGACTCTCAATAGTAGTCAGCTATGGGCTAGAAACCTAGTGAGAGAACAAAAAATGAGCTTATAGAATAGATTGACTGAAAAAAACCCTGCAGCTAAGTTTCTGTCAATTCCAAATTTATCTGTGGTGATAAAAGTTGTCTGTAAAACTCAAAAAGACATTTTAGATCATGCTTTAAGTGCTGCATGAATGTTACCCACTGTTCTGATGACAGGCCCTGTGTCCTTTATCTTGAATGACAGTAACCTGGTTTGGGGAATTAAAAGAGCCTTCAAAGGTTCAAGTGCTTGGGAATTATTCCACATGTTTAATGTAAAGTTCTTCTTATTTGGACAATAAGATGCATGTTTCACCTCACTGATTTTGAAATAAGCCATGCGTGCTGCGCCTATTCTTAGACATGTAGGTTACTGCTGGTACTGGCATTGAGAACGCCTGAGAACATGCCTAAGAAATCAAGTCCGTTTAGGGAAGGACTATCCAGTTCCAGGTTGCTGGAATTTGGGACTCAGCACTGTCAGGACTGGACAAGCAGCAGAACTTGAGGGTCAGCAGTGCAGTTAAATGAATGGAGACTGAGCACTTTCAGCTAGGAGAGAGTTTGAAACCAGCTTTGGATTTTCTTCCTGTGTTGCGTGCTCTTCTAACTTGTACTCCTGCTCAGACCTGTCTTCATCCTTGGGATTCAAGATATTCAGCAGCCTCCATCAGTAGTGCTTTTGCTTGTCATGTATATATGTACAACACGTAATAGTCATATATTATATACATTGATAGGCACATAATAAGTACAGCAGTGAGAGTAAACACAGCACATAGTGAGAGTAATGGGGATGTAGCATTTGGGATCAAGTCTGAAACTACGGAATAGGATCCAATTCATTTGTTGCCTCAGTGTTTGCTGCATGAAGTCATTAAGGGGACATTTGCCCTGAGGTACTTTTAGCAAACCACACAGGTTGGTGGTTCTTCCTTACACAGCTGAAGTGCTCAGTTTATACTCACTGAATTTGTATGAAGGCCTTGTCTGTTTTTCCAGATTCTTCTTACTGTGTAAACTTGAGTCATAATTACTGCTGTTGTCAGGTGATGTCACTTAATTTTTTCTGATGATACATTGGCATTTTGCTTAATCATAACTACAAGATGAGATCTTCACTTTCAAATTAGGTTCAAGTAGTTTTACCTTTCATTTGTGTCTTGTTTTAAAGCAGTCATCCTCATTTCCTTTTTGCGTCATATAGTTGGGAGAACTTCTATACTTAAGAGTCATAGGCTGCAGCCTTTTAAGTCAAATAAAGGTGATTAAACAATGAAGCTTTTAAACGACTCTTCTCAAATTACTTAATATTGCTAAAAATTCCTAATATTCAATGGTCAAGACACTTAGATTTCACTTGTTCAGTCTCTCTAATCACTTGTCTGTTATCTGCTAGGACTTTTTTGAAGGCATGCAGTTGGTCACAGTAAAAGCTGGAAAAATAAGTTGTACCTGCTAGACCTTCATTATACACATCGTGGTGGGAGTTCCTTTCAAATGCTTCCTAGGAGCTACTTTCTAACATTATTTTCAAAATAAAAATTACTGCATAATAGCTGAAGGTAGTGACTTATTTCCCATCTGGTATGTGGGACTTGTTGAATACACACCTTGGTTGGCTTTTTTGAAGAGCTTCGTTCAGTGACAGGCTGGATGATATATGGTATTTCTGTCTTTTGCAGTTTGTCGGATAAATTAATTTCATGTCTACATACATAAAGGATAAAACTGGGACTAAGTCATCTGAAGAAATCTCAGGAAAAAAGTTGACCAATCAATGGAATCTGCCTACCGGGATGCAAAATCTGTAATTTAAATTTCAGAAATTTTATAAGAAAGTTGTATTTCTGTTTTGTGGGATACAAGAAGTTAAACTGTCTAGTACATATGGATATTTTCACTAAAATTGTTTTTTTAAATCTCCATTTTATCAAAAGGAATACGATACTGAAACAGTTTTTAGGAACAAGGTGGAGAAACATTTTCTGAGAGCAGGTGGATGTCTGATAAGTACTTTGTAATTTTGAAATTTTACTGGTCTGTAAACTGAGACTCACTGAAGCAGCATATGTATAACAGGTGGTCTAAGCCATGTAGATGCTGTGCATAAATTAGTATTTTAAAACTGAGCCTGTACCGATTAATAAGGAGTATTCTTGTTTCTGCTGTCTTCTGAAATAAGACAGCAGTCTTGTAATACCATAGATTGAAAGTTAGTACTACAGAGAGGGGTATGAAGAGTATAAATTACTTTCTTGTGGAATGGCTGGTGTTATACAGGCTTCTTTTTCTTGAAACTGATCACGCTTTCCTCTTAGCTGACCCAGTTACTTGGAATAATTTTCACTTTCACTGTTTATCAAGTAAATGAAAAAAGCGCACCTTAGTGATGATAAAAATAATTCTAGTATACTAAAATATCTCTTTTCTTCATGTGTTTCATAAAGACTTTTCAACATAACAATTTAGGTAATTGTCCAATAGTTGTCTTCATTTGTAGATGCTTAGTACTGATGTAATACGTACATAAATGACACTTTCTGTTGGGAACTGGGCTCTGGCACTGAGGAGGATCTTTACATGGGTCTAGTCTATGTGAAGGTGTGATTTGAAGTACTGATAAAAATTTAGAAGGGAAGCCAGGATAAGTTTGGTAAAGCAGAGAACAGACTGTTATGTTGTCTTATAGAGTTAATTTAAAAATAAGACCTTGGACAATAGAAAATAAACATAAGAAGGAATGTAGTGTTATTCTGCAGATAACTGTCTTCTGGTTTGCACTGTTTGTTGCACTGGGGTTCAGCTTCAGTATCACCAAAACTTGAGAATAGATCTGGCTTTTAACTTGTAGCGAGAGTAGGTACAGATAAATACTCCTGTACTGTTTTGCTGTAACTATATTTTGCTTTCCTGGGCTTTTGTAAATTTAATGCTCAAACTGCCTTTTTAATCTCAGTAACATAAGCGATTAGGAAATATGTTCTAGAAGAAGCTACAACTCAGAGTTTACAAAGTCAGACAGTTTGGTTGGCTCCTTGTACCGTACAATATATGACCGAAAGGAAAAATTATGGGAGTGGATTATAAAGCAAGGCTCATCTTATGAAGGGACAAACGTAGTTCAAATAAAGCCATCTTTGTGTCTCTCGTGCTCTGGGCTCTGAACCTGTCTTTATGCAGCTTCATTTCAGTAGAAACCAGCCAAAGAACAAAAAAGGTTGAGTTTTATGTTTTTCTGTCTGTGTGGTGCAAGCACATGCAGCAATTGGGGATGAAGAGAATCTCCATTTTGAGGCCATCTGTGTCGGTTCTTTTGTCTGAACCTGACAAGAGGTCATGGCAGATGGTGGGGTCACAAAGTCTGACTTTTCGGGCTTGACAAAATGTGTTCATAAAGCTGGAAGAATACCAACTGTTCATACTGGCTGAAGAGCATTGTGGCAAAGGACTGTAATAGTTTATGGACAATATCTTCTGGATCACTAAGCTTGACAGCAAATAACTTGTCAAAGATGAACCTAGTTTGCTTATCTGTTAATGAGTTAAAACTGCTTAGCAAATGAGTTCTTAACTACATTTTATTTGAGTAAATTACTTGTAAAGCCTCTTAAAGGAAGAGAGGGAGGTCAGACTGCAACATGAATTTTGGCTGGAGCTCCAGATGATGCATTTGGAGAGTTCATCTGGAAGGGTGAGAAATGTAGAAAAAGAACAGGCACAAAGGTCATAATTTTTAGATGCAATGCAAGGATTCAGTATTTGCTCTTTGCCATGACCCTCTGTAGTTTTATGGCTTCAGGTTTCAGGGTTGCTACCAGATCCAGTAGCCCCCTTCCCCAGGGTGGGAATAGATACCTCTTTGTAGTATCTTCTCTGAAGCCAGAGGAAGATTCTTATTATTTTCTTGGCTGTTTTGTGGTGAAACTAAAATCTACTAGTTTTCACAGGACAATGTCTTAGTAGAATTGTGTGGTGTTCACATGCTGGAGTAACTGCTTAATTATGGCTGCAATAAAGAGAGGCACAAGGGAGATAAGTACAACTCAGCAGGAAATGGAGGACACCTCCAAGTTGAATTAAATAAATTTCCACTAACAGTTTAGTTGATATGATGTCTGAATAAATCAAGAAATGTATAGAAACAGCCTAGAATTTAAAATTCTTCTGGGTTATCCAAAAACTACTAGAGCAGTGATGAGATGTGATGGTAGAGTTCCTCGTTAGTTACACACACTACTGAAACAATCTGTGACACTTTCCTGAAGGGAGGTGAAGACATTGGTCATTCTCAAACTTCACATAGGTTAAAATGTAGAGGAAAAGGCATGAATTGCACCCTGCTTTTGTAGCTAGTGAGTTCTGCTGTAAATGGTCATGACTCTTATTTGATAAGTAGTTTAGGTATCTTCCTAATTTTACTGAATTGATTCCACGCTTGAAAGTGTGAACAGTTCTTTCTCTCTTATTCATCCAAATGCAATGCACATGTCATTTGTAGTTAATTTTTTAACTGTAAGTAGTACTTACGAAGTACTTTCAAGGTACTTAAAAACTTTCTCAAGTTAATTCTACCTTTAAAATGGTTAGTGCTGACAGTGTTGATTTGTAACTTTTCTTCTGTTTTCTGTAAGACTTCCGGAAGCTTTCGTTTAAAAAATAAGTCACTTTTAAGTATTTTTTGGTGTACCAAAATTTTAGTTTTTCCTGGAATTCTAATATTATAATTCTAACTACACAGGTTTAATAAAAAAGCATGAAAATATTTAAAAGATGAATTAGAGCTTAATTGTTTTTTTCTTGCATGTTTCCTAAAAATTCTCAATGTTTTCTGTATGTATACATTTCACCAAAAGCTTTCTCAGTTTTTGGTGGCTAAAGAAACAGTGAAGAGAAGTAATTTACTTCCATTTTTAAAGCCAATCTGCATTAGATGCAAAAGATTGCATGGTTTTAATTACAAAACTTTAGTAATGATATCACATGGTTTGCTAGCACATTAATGTAGTTAGGCCTTTATGTAAGTTGGGCCTTTATATATAGGATTTAACCTCTGCCTGTTCCAAGGAATGTGCATTTTTAGTATCTATGCAGAACCTGACTATTATGGTGATTATTTTACCAAAAGCTTGGGTTTCAACTAAGATATTTCATTAACTTTCTTACAGAATGTTCATTTTAAAGATTCTGTGAAGATGAAAAGGGATATCTTATGGCTTTATGAAATATAAAGCAATACTGTCTGACATGACGGCAAAAAATGTAAGTATAACTCTTCAACCTGTTACTTTTCGTATTGGCATTCTGCCAGTCACTTCTGGCTTTCAGAATTGTATGGACAAATATAAGAAATCAAGCACAAAGACCTTCAAATTCAAAAATCTTGTCTGTTTTTTGTATACCACGAATGTGTACGCCATCATCTTCTGCAGTATTTTGATAAATTTAAACTGGTGTGAAGATCTTTAAGGATATGGAGTTTATTCAGCTGTGGGTCAGGTTGATAACTGAGGCAATGCTTCATGCTGTTTTCATATTGATTCTTTCTGGTGCCTTCCAGCTTGAGATATTCTGTGTGTCTGTGATGCCTCTAACATTGCTACAAACTTACCTGAAAGCTGCTCATTTTGTTGAGATTTGATTTCACCTTTGCAGTACTGTAAAATCCTTCTACTGAGTCTGAGTCTCAAATCTCTAGGAAGAATAGAAAGACTACATATTTCTTTGCTAATGTTGGTATACTCTTGGTTTCTAGAAGACTGAAAGCCTTCTTGTTTCTTTGCTTGCTCATTAACAAGCCTGTAGTGGTGTCTCAAGGCTCTATATTTGACTCCTCTGTCCCAAGTTCTGAGGAAGCTTATGAAATGTCTTAACATCCTGACCTTTATTTTCTGCCTAATTAGTTGTGCTTCCTGAGGTACATAGTTTGTATAGAGAACAGTTCTGATTAAGCTTGGTGATCAGTGAATTGAGTATGACTTTGGGCCCTGAGCAATTTGCCTATTGACTGCCTTTGACAGGGCATCCTGCAGTCCAGTTAAATCTGAGCAGGTTTAGGAACCAACACTGAAGAAGTAGCCCATGATAGAAGTGCAGATAGCCTAGGATGGTGCTCTGTTCAGGAACTGTAAAAGCTTTTGTACATATTGGGTTAGGTTGGTGCCAAAGACATAGTTTGATTATATTAATTCTCAAGTATTGGAAATTTCTGTTGGCTTTATTAATAGCGTCATTTGGTGTGTAGTTCCAGGCTTTGAGGTGTCTTATATCTCACTTTTTGATTCAAGCTTACCAAGCCACAAAATAAATTTATGTGTCTATTCCAAGTCCTTTGCTTATTATTTCATAGCTCATATTCAACTCTAGTATAAATCAGTAATTCTACTGATGTATGTGGGACAGCTGCACAAATCCAGGTCATTTGTGGCTTTGACATTTTGTTCTATGCAGTCAAAGGATAAATACCAATCCCAATAAAATCCATGGAGTGTTGTGTAATAGTCATAGAGTGGTGTGGGTTGGAAGGGATTTCAGGAGGCCATCTACTCTGGTGTTTTGTGTAAAGCTCTTTGACACTGGAACACAATTGCTTGGTGCTTTATTCAGGGCACCATTAGGGCTTTGGGTTTTGAAAATCTCCAAGGACAGACATGACATTCAGTCTGGGCAACCTACTCTGGTGCTGAATATAGAAATATGTTTTTTGTGATTTTTATGCTATGGTTACTTTTTAGAAGAAATATTTTATTGGTATGCATGCTTTGAAATTTTGCAAATCAAATTCATGCAAACCTAGTCAGGAACCTAATATTTATGGGTTTATTTTTTAAAAAATCAGCTACTGTGATGCAGATGAATGTAGGACTCAGTTTTCATGTTTATCTCTTCATGCGGTGGACGTATGCTTTCTGTCCTTACTGGTTGCACTTCTTTGGGTTTTACCATCCTTGGTTACTCAGAATTGCACATTCAAGGCAATAGTGTCAGCCCTGGTGTTTCCTGATGCTGTTAGAAGGCCATAATGCTTCTGAATTTGCAGAGTACAGGGTTTAGCTTCTATGTATGTCTGGGGGTTTCTGCAGCTTGAAACCTGTTTCAAAAGTAAGGTTAGTGTTTGATACAATGTCAGAAATGGTTTAATGATCTGCAGAGTTGAGTTGAGGGAGAGAGCTTCTTTGAGAGAGTATTGCCATCTTTTTTCCTTTATGTGAAAGCATAAAGGAAAGGAAACTTTAAGTACTGGAATCTGGGCATATTCCAGGAAACTCTTGAAAGGCACCTATCTTCTGTCAAATGTGCACACGGGGCAGCTGCCACCGCTGCATTCTGAAGTCGTTGCCCCTCAGCTGGGCATGTCTGTTCTCCTACTGCATCACAGCTAAGTGCAGTGAGCTATGGCTGAAATGGCTTTTCATCTTGCAAGAAACTGTTGAACAACCTTCTCTCCAAGGAAGCTTCAAGCACCTGCCAGAATATTTCCACAGACTGAATGTGTATGCAAGATGAATAACATTCCCCATCGCTGTTTTTCCTTCCTAACTGATGGAGTGTGTGGTGTGAAAATTATCCAGGCTGGGCTCACTGCTCATTTTTTTTCAAATGCAGGACACTTTCTAATATCTGCTTGTGCAATATTGTTTATAGGTAATTTGACCTTCCTTAGAAAACTAATCCAATCAAAGAAGTTATGAATAATAAAAAGTTATGAATAATAAAAGTTACAGATTCTGTTGGAGATTAAATGTTTATGTGCTTACCATATACCTTGTACCTAGATATAATTCACAGCACCCTGTCCAATTGGATTATTTAATTCTTTGCTTATATATAAGCAAATGCATGATAAAATGTGGTTTTTATAGTGAATGAAGACAGGACACTCTTACTTGCTTTGAAGCATTCCTGCTTGGAAGCAGGAATCGACTTTGTGAACAAAAGGCCTTTTACTTATTCTATAAGATTTCTCTTGGCTGCCACATCTCTTCTTGCCTGTTTTGGATCTCCTTTCCCATCTGTCCTTCAGGTAAGAAGACACCAAAACAGTATTAACAACTGGAGAAAAAAATGAGCAAATACTCATGGTAAACTTACTTTTAGTTTAGTTTACTCAAAGTTTTAGTTTTAGTATTCAAACAAATGAATAATACAACTTAGGCAGATTTTTTTGAATAAGCCTGTTAGTTTTGATTGTTTGTGAAGTTGTCACTGCTTCTCACAGGGTGGCTGTCTTTCCATAGATAAGGGCAGTTAAATAGCTGCAATAGTTCTCCTTTCACATGTCAGCATGGAAGAAAGTTTAACTGCTGAAGTTGGTCATGAAGACTTGCTCAGCCAAGCAGTAGAGAAGGCTGGCAAGCTACGAGAGCTGCTCATAGCAATTGGTCCCATCGAAGACTCTGGTTGTGACTTTTTTTTTTCTTTCCCCTCACCCTGTTTGGAGACTTAGTCACCTAATAGGAAAGGCAAACAAACCTCAAAGATATTTATTAGTATGCAAAGACCTGCTAAGTCCTTTCTTCATCTTCCTTCGTGGCTGGATTCCTCATGCTGCAAACGGACAGAAGCAGCTCCTGACATATCCAGTAATCCAGGCACTCTGGGCCAGTGTTATAAAGCAGAAATATCACATGAGCGGCACAAAAAGTAGCAAATGATACCAGTTAAGCATTGGATTGTTTGCTGGTTTCAGCTTAGGAGTTGTTACAGTACAAGACTCCGAAAAGCAGTGGGTGGTCTGTCTCAGATAACAACGTGGCCTGGGACCTCCGGAACACTGAGATGGAATCCTATAAAGGTCTTGTTGTGCTGCAGTATCTTAATGTTGCATCACACATTGCTTCTTCTGAGGGCTTAGTTATTATCATTCTGCAAGGGAAACACATTCCTTTAGTTCTGCCACATTTCTCACTTAAGTTCTCATGAAATTCAAGTTTATTTTCAAGCTCTTCTAAACTTAGATACAAAGATTATAAAATTGAGAAAAGTGCTGCTCTTTATAAATGTGCTGCTAGGACCACTGTAATGAAAACAATGTATTTCTGTGCAAACTGAAATTCTGTAATTTTGTGTCATTTGGATCACTGGAATACAACTTATACACCAAAAAAACCCTCAAGTACTTTGTTGCATTTCCTTCTAAATCTTTCAGAGACTAAATGTAAAAGTTAGAATTTTCATTCTGACACTGCATTATGTACTGATCATCTTCAGTGTTTAATTAAAACACTGATCTGAATTAATACGGAAATGTACAGGTGTAAATCTAGAGCTAAGCATTCAATTATGAGCAAATTTCAGTGCTATCTTTGAAGATGTTCCTTGTAATTCTTCTCTTGTAATGAGTTGAGGCTCGTAATCTAATATGATATTTATCCCTGTGGACCCCTGTTCCTTCTCTGAAATTAAAAATTCTCCCATTTGGGATGTTTTACTTGCTGCAGAGGCAGGCAGGCGTCCTGGGGAGAAGCTGATGCTGTTGTTTGTGTGAAGGCAGCAGTGGTGTGATCCAGCAGTGCTGCCTCTTCCCCTTGGCTGGGCACTGGAATGGCCTTTCCATGCCTTACACCGTGCAGTTACCAACCTTTCCAACCTCTGGGTTAAACATCTCCTCAAGAATACATTTGCAGTGTAAGGAACCATGGTGGCCTCTTACCACACGAGCTTTCCTTGTGCCTAAGCACCAGGGGAAAAAAATCCTAGAATGCTGCTGTTTTCCACATGGATCTGCTACCATATCATGATAGGAGACGTTTTGTGTTTGTTTTCATGTCTTCCTCCATTTGTCCTTCTCCAATCTGGGCGTTCTTGCTCAGGCCCTCCCCAGCCCAGCTGCATCGCTGCTGCACCGCTGCTGCACTGCTGCCACCTGCTGGGAGACAGCCCAGGAACGTGCAGGGAAAATAGGACACCTCCCTTTTGGAACAGCCTTGGCCCAAGCATCTGAGACTATAGGAGAGTCTAGTTGGGTGTGCCAGGAAAGGCAGGAAAGATCAAGTCCCATACTGACAGTGCTTGAGATAAACTGAGGGACTGTGCTGAGCATCTCTAAGGGCTTGTTTATAGAATGACATAACTGAGCTCATTTGGGCAGTGTTTTACAATCAGAGTAGTGCAGAAACTATTGATCTTCTTACACATCTCCTGATGGGGGAAAAAATCTTAACAGAAGTATTTCCAAGAGTCTGTCACAATGCTGTGTGCAGACTTTCCCCTACAAAAATTACTTGCTGAAGAGCAGTTCTCTAGCAGAATTCATATATACACAGTAAATGTCTGGATCCCTTGCCTTGAGTCTCATGCTCTTGCTAGGCTCTACTGTCCATAGGATTATGGTGTTTCATAATGCAGAAAGTAGCATTCATAATATTGCTGGTTGCATATTAGAAAACATAGAAAGGTTTATCATATTTTAAGACTTCAAAAATGTTTTGTTCAGGTTGGTGTGACTTCTACAAATGGAGACTTGAAAGGATTTATAGATCAGAACCAGAGCCCGACAAAAGGTAAGAGAATTCTATTTACATTGACTTATTTCTCTGCATATGGTTGATTCACATTTGGGACACTCAGAATTTAATTTTTCAAAATATATTTCATGCATCCCCACTGGTAGTTGTTTTATTACTGACATGTAAGCATCAGTAGCAAAGATGAGAAGATCTTCAGATTTTCAGAGGGGAAAAGAAGGTGTAGTAAAAATGATACGATAAAATATGCCCTTTTTTTCATTCCTTGATGGTGAAAAATATGCTGAATTTCCTAATTTCTACCCCACCTTTAATGTTCCCTGACTGTTGTAGTCAAAATGACAGAGACGGTTAAGCATGATGTCATACTTTTAAATGTTCTGCACAATTTACAATAATAATTATATTTTGTACTGTTCTGTTTTATCTTAGCACTTCTAGATTAATCTCTTTTGACTCAAACAATTTATCATCAGTCATAACAGATACAGTATTCGAGTAAAACAAAACCCTTATCTGTTTCTATTATATTAGAAAACTCAAGGATTTGCAATTCAGGAAACATTTCAATCAACATTTCTAAGTAAATACTGGTTTGCTGTTATCCACTGCAATAAACCAATGCATGTAGGAGCAGGAAGGATGATTTTTGACTCATGGCATCAAACCTAAGAGACTGAAAAAATGAGACAGTCTAAACAGAAAATGGCTGGAGCTACAGTATCTTCCTAGTTTTCTAAACTTTGCAGAACATGACAGACTGGTTGTAGGCCTTTGAGAATTATTTATTGCACACTGGTGAGATAATTGCCCTTTGTGTGTCATTGTTTTGTGATTATTCTGTCGTGATGCTAGGGAAAAAGACTAAGTGCAACATTTTCAAAAAATTTCTGAAACAAGCAATTGATTTGTCCAGAAAATAACTGAATAACTTTATAAAGTATAGTTCATTACTATTAGGAGTATCCCAGTGACCTGTATACCAGTCTCTATCAGATATTGCTTCTGGGATGATGGATGCATTATTACCTCCATATTCTATATTTTATAAAATTTTATGCTCTAATGATTATATGTTTTTAAGCTTGAGGTATAATTAAAAATCGTTGAGCTCTCTATTGAGCTGTAACATCTTGTTCACAAAGTTCACTTACTCTTCTTACAGAATCAAATATTCATAAAAGCTGGGTGTCTTCATTTGAAAGACAGATGTCTGCCAAGGAATGTGGGAGCCTCCCTTGGAATGGAAAATATAACCCCCTCTTCCTTCCGAATTATTGTAACTTTGGAATTAAAGGGCTTTCAGGCAAAGATATGGGAAAAGGAATAACAGTTCTTTACTAGTATGTGTAACAAGGCAAACAAGCAGCAACAACAGTAGCAGCAACAAACAAACCAGAAAGCCAGTGCCAGCGCGCTCTGGGCTGCCAGGCACCTCCCCTTTGGTGCAGTTACGGTCACGGCCGGCAGGAGGCGCTGTTGGCTCCCGGCAGAGCAGGGCAGGGGCGATGATTCCCTTGCCTGCAGGGGGCGCTTTAGCGCGAGTGCAGTCGCGTCTGCCCTCACGCGGCAATGGCGGGAGCAGTCGGCGGAAAAGGGGCTTCCTCCAAAAACCCGCGGTGGGCAATCGGTCCCTGTGCCCCTCTGGATAGCAGAATGAGCTACAGCAGGAACCTCGGAGCAGCGGCTGGAAAGGTAGGGGCTGGCTCTCCTAGGGATAGCCAGCAAAAGGGAGCAGAAACTCCGCAGCCGCCGCGGGAGTCGGGTGGACACGGGGTGCTGAGTTAGAGTGTAACGAAAAAGCCTGAGGCAGCGGCAGAAAGCAGTGGGGCTGGGCAGCGGCAGTTGGGCTTCTCCATAGCAGCTGCCGCATGCAGCCGGGCAGACGCGCCCTCCGGGAAGGAAGAGGCGGTCCGGGTCCCGGGATTTTCCTTGAGGCACCCGAGTGGATGGTGAGGGTCCTTTTCCAGTGAGGTCGGGTGTTAATAAGGTCCCAGTTCAATGGCTGCACTTAGGAGCAAAGGCTCACCCACAGTAAGGAAAGAGCAGTACAGAGCTGGCCTCCGGCGGTGACAGTAAATTCTCCCGGCAGTAAGCAACATCTCGACCGCCCCCTCCGACCGCCCCTAGAGCCAGAGAGCGAGCCAGGAGCTGCACCCAGCCAGTCCAAAATCTCACAGTATCTCTGCCCTTCCCAAGAGAAAACCCCTCAGGTGAGAGAGTGGCAGCTAGCTGCAGTCCTTCCCCGCTCCATGGCTACATCTTTTGTCTCTCTTAAGTACCAGTCGTTGTTGTCTCTCAGCAACAGATGGGAGAAAATTCCCTGAGAGAAAGAAAAACAAAAGGAGCAATCTTAACTTCCAACACTGGGAAAACTTGTATAGATACAGTTAGTATCCAAGCTTTCCCTTACTCTCAAACTAAAGTATCCTTCACTTATTTTTTTTGGCATGTCCACTGTTGGACTGTGGAAATTAGGGAGGGGGGAAGAAAGTCCAAACAGGCACTCAGATCCAATATCTCCTAATAGAACTTTATGAGCTTCCTAATGAAAGTAGGTTTGTTTTGGTTTTTTTTTTTAATCCATTATTTAAGTTAAATCCTTTCCTATAATAAAAATTAAGGCAATTTATTGCTACATATCTGGACCTGTTTATATTGTGCCTTTGTAGTATTCTTAGACTGAGGCATGGTGGATCTATGATATGTTCAAGAACAAAGGAGAGAGACCATTTGATCTAATGATGATCTTCTTGAAAGCATCCAATTACAAGTGCTAGAATTTTTTGCTTAGAAAAGTTGCATTTTTTTTTTTTCTTTTCCAAAAAGGTGATTGTGGTGTGTGTTTATTTGTTATTTGCCTCTAGCACAAACAGTATTGCATTAATGGAACACTGCAAGTTCCAGTGCTGAACCTTGAGCACATAGAAAATTCCTTGCAAAATATCTTCCTTTTTATTAATGAACCCTGATCTTTTATTATTCTATGAAATCTGTTGTGAAGTTCTGGGTTTATTTGGTGTAACTTTGAAAAATACTGGACTGCTCTAGGTAAGCCTACTGCCCTGCCATTTTGCCTGGTAACAGCAGCCTGGATCTTTGAGGATGCTGTTTCAAACTGCAGGAGGATGTCTTGAGACAGCAAGTCAGATGTTGCTGTTTCTGTACTCAGAGAGTGCAGTCTCCTTCCACAGCTTTTCCACCACGAGATCATTGTTATGTTGGGGAAACTTTCCATCTTTGTCTCTCTAAAAATGCATAATCAAAATAGCCATCACTTGACCTTTGCACTCCAAAATGGCTTTCTCTGCTTCTCTTCCATTCAGAGGCTTCATTTTCAAGATCTATTTTCTCTGCAAGTTTTTCCCCTGAACTATCTGAGGGAATTGCTCTGTTGCTGCTACTGCAGTGTTTGTTTGATCAGACTCCATTTATCTTTCACACCATTACCTTTAGGGTCTATACACAGCCTCTGGGTGTTTTCCTGGTTTATTTTGCTACAGGAGAAGTTAATACTTACAGACTGCTTAGGTATTTCAATCTAATCTGTAAGTCTTATAGTACTGCTGTGTCACTTTTGCTGATTTTTAAATCTGAATTAATGTTTCTAAATAGGTTGACAGGCTGTTTGGTTTATTTGGGGGTTCAGTTTTCTTATTAGTGCTTGTTTCCTAGTGACTATTGTCATCTTCTTGCTGCAGGTTTGGGGTTGCTTTTTTTTTGGGGGGGGGGGGGTTTTCTTTCTTTTGGGGGGGGGGGGGTTTGGGGTTTTTTGTATTCAGGCTTTTTAGAATACTTTCAGTATTATGTTTTTATTCCTTGCATAGATGATATCGGGGTGGGGGAGAAGCATTTCTAGTATGCAGTATATCTAAATGCAATGCAAATTGACTAAGGAATTTAATGTTTTAAATGTGATGATTGCAGAATCAAAGCATATGCATCCAAATTTGGAATCCTCATAAAAAGACTTGCTGCCTAATTCTGAAAGGAACCAGATTTTTTTTTCCTATGTATGCCTAGAAGAAATTTCCCAGTGCTCCGCAGAGCATTAACTAAATGTTGTTCACTTTGATTAGTGAACAATTCCTGTTCAACAGACAGTTCACTTCCCTGCCTTTGTTGCCTTTAACTCATAGGTTACAGTCTCTTTTGGCTTAAAAAAAGGCTTGCTTCTTCTGCTTGAAATGAATACTCATTGGCTCTGAGAGGGAATGCCACATGCAGATGGCTTTTGACTGATGGCCAGGGTACTCACCTAATGTCAGGGACTGCTTGTGCAAGGACCACTGTTGAGTAAAATATTTTAGAAGTCTATGCAGCACAGTCAGGATATCTCCTTTGTGAAAGTCCTTTCCATTTAGACTTTGACAGAGTAGATTCTTATTGTTACAGTCAAAATTGTTCAGCTATGGCAGGCTGGGCTAGCCATGCTTCTTTTCCTTATCTGAAATTACTGGTGATTAAAATTATTCCTGTAGGACACCCACATTTTAATTCTCCCAGACAGCAAAAAAATCACTCTGGATCTCATTGTTTAGTAAATGAATATTCTTGAGTTGCTGAATGGAAAAGAGATGCTTCCTCTCAAGTTTTGGAGAACAGAGATGGCTGTTTGTAACCTTGGAGATAGATAGATCTGTCTGTATGTGTCAGGTATTCTTCTAGTTCTCCATCACAGATTGTGCCTGTTGGAAGAGACTGCTGGGATGATCCATGCTAACAAGACAGATGTGCTCCTGGGTGTCAACAGAACTTTGGTGCCCAGTAAGGTTAATTGACAGGAACTAAGGAACTCCATCCATCATTCAGGCAAAATCCTGGTTTGAGTGGCAAAATGTCTTTGTGGAGTTGGCCCATTCTGTTAAAATGATTCAGTATAATAGTTCAAGTTAGTCCTTAAACAGGTGTAATTAGGAACGAGTTGGAGAGTGGCAGCTGTGCTGTGGGTTTGGAGTAATTGTTGCAAGCTGTGATGATTAAAGTAGGAATGCTGTAGAGTTAGTGTTTAAAAGTTGCATGTGTAACCGTGAGGATTCAGTTTTATCTGTTTGGGAGACACTCCCAGTCACTAAGTTACACACTGGAAGTTTTGTAGTCCTGGCCATACCTATTACAAAATGGAAACTCAAGTATTTTTTCAGGTGATTCCAAGCAGAGGGTGTGTCTGTGTTACCACTTGCCCCATAAAACCACCCTGGCTGCCACCTGTGTATGCACATGGATGTCTGCAGCTTTCAGGGCTCTGTGCCAGCTTTGAAAGTCCCAAGGTTCCCTGATCTGTTGGAGTTGCCTGGGTGTGAAACCTTGTGCTAAAATCTAGCTTTGCAGTCAGATATCACTTGAAAACTCGTGTTAGTGGTCAATGAGTCATCATCAGCCCCTTCAGTTTGCGGGTGCAGCTGCCATGGCTGCGCAGCACAGGTTGACTGGCTGGATGGAGCAGTTATATCCTGGGATACCAGCATGGATGCCAGGGTCATACCTGTGCATGTGGGGAAGTAGAGGCTGCCCTAGGGCGAGTGGGATTGGCTGGGTGGAAAAGCCTGGTTATATCCTGGGATACCAGCGTGGATGCCAGGGTGACACCAGGCATCCTGAGAGAGGCTGCCCTAGGGTGAGTGGGACTGGGCACATCTTTCGCTGCTGGGGCCCTAGGCAAAGGATGCTTATCTTAAAATGTACAATGGAGACTCACACAATATTTTTGAGGATTTCCACTGTCCTTAGTTAATACTTTTTTGTTACTCTATTCCCAGTTTCTATGAGTTTACATGTTGTTCTCTGTTTATTGCTGTGGAGGGAAAAGGGAGTCCAGCCGTAGAGCACCAATCTTGCAACAGGCTCCATGAGGGAGGAGCTATTAATCATATCGTGATTGCAGAGAGATTTCTTTTGGGTGGGAATCTTCACCTTTAATACAACTTCACAATGAACTTTGTTTCAATCCATCTTTTTATTACACAATGCCTATTTTTTACTAAGTCCTGACAGGGCTGATGTTTTAAAAACTTTGTGCACAGGGCTGCTATAATAGAAGTAGTTCATTGTATGCTTGAAGAGATCTGCTGAATGACCAAGACATCAGAAGGAGTTATCCATAGGCATGTGTCTGGTACTTTCAGATTCATAAAGCTGTTAAGTCCTGTAGATTTGTCTCAAACTGAACAGTAAAAGACTGAAACTGTACTAGTCAGTGTAAGCCTGAAGTACATTGAAAAACTGTCTGCCCCATTTTATTTTTTTTCTTTTCTAGATCTCTCTTTGACTTCAGTTTTTTCTAGATTTGTATGTTCTTCTACAGGCTTTGGAATTTTTAAAGTTAGGTTTGTAGCCCAGTAATTTTGTGCAGTGATCAAATGAAGAACTATACCAAGAAAATACTTGTGCTCTAATAATGTGATAATAATTCAGTTTTTCTATATGTTTTTATAATACTGGTCTTGGAGATCAGTAAATGTCTTAGTGTAATAGGGGACCCTGAGAACACATCACATATGTTATTGCAAAATATCCTAATGGACTGCTAATATCTCACAGCTCTGAACTAGAGTTTTTGCCATCACAGTCAAGCCACAGGCTGTATTATTAAAAATGACTGTTCATTGAGGCACTTTAAAAAAGTGGATATTTGTTTAGAGCTCTGAATGTGAAATCCAAATTTCCAACACTTCCCTGGTGTTTTGTTTGAAAATTCAAAGGCTTTTTTTGTTGATGTATGCATTGTGTGTAACCCCAGCTGGTTGGGCTGCACTCCCCATCAGCCATGGTCTCCTTCAAACTGGCTGTGACAGATTCTATAGATTCTCCAATTGACATTGTTTCTGATTATCTTTGCAACTAAGCTGCAGACCTAACAGATTTAGTTATACAAGAGAAAAAACTCTAAAGTCTCTTCAGCTTTGTCCTTGTATAGGAGTGCACGTTGTTTATGTCAAATTAAGCTATTTCAGGTGGCACATAATAATTTAAAGTGAGTCTTGTGAGCTGGTTAGTGTGTGCATGTAAGTCTGTATGTATATAAATATGAATAACTTTATCTGTGATTGCTTGAAGCTGAAGATCATTTAAATTGATTTTTTCTTTGCACGTGCAAGTAAAATTATTGCACAAATGCCAGGAAGAATAATAGTTATGTAGCAATGATGGGTTTTTAAAATATGAAATAATAGCAACACTGGTTTCTCTCTCTGAGAAACAACAATAGTGGTGACTGAAGGATGGAAAAATAATTTATGTAGAAGCAAAGTGCTTTTGTTCTGAGAGAAACAGACATATGTCCACTGGCAGATTTTTATTTTGAATTTGTTTCAGTGCCAAGGAGGCTCAGTTTGGGATGGCTTTATGTGTATTGTGGTTAAAGCCTCTTGATGAGAGTTTTAAGTGGGTTTCTTTCCCATGTGCTTGGTTTTCCATACGTAAATGCGAATAATGACACTGACCTCCTTTGTGCCTTGAAAGTACTGCTGAGAAACATTATATAAGAATTGAGTATTATTATACAAATCATTCAAGTTTGATCCATCTGTGCTGACCTTTTCCATCCATGCAAGTGAGATTACCGTGACTTGGAGGCTGATGGGTCTCTTTGTGTTCAGCTTATCACTGTACTCACTGCTGTTGTGCCCTGGGACATAAATCAGTGTAATCTTTTTTGTCCCCAAATGATGGGTGTTATTAAGACTTGACATTTATTTAGAATTTGGTTGTGTTTAAGGCCTTTACAGTTGCTTTGTGATAGTATATATAGTTACTTCAATGATACTTCTGCTTTCATTTTAATACAGAAATCTGTTGAATGTTTTGTGGCATCTACTTCCTCCTAAATACAATAATATAATACTATAATGATATAATGATATTTAGAGCAATTGAGGTTACACGAGTATCTGGACCATGATGCTATTTTGATAAAAAGAAAATGTTAGGGAGGAATATTTTATTTCTAATTGATAAAACTTCCTGTTTACTATTTTTCAACTGCTGACAAACACATAGAATGATGTCCTACAGTGAAAAATTTGGTTGTTCTTTCTTTCTGTCCACAGTGGATAAGAAATAACCTCACTCATAAAAACAAACTGGTTCTTTTTCATCGTATCTATATTTGAAAATCTACACATTCACGTTCATATTTGCCAATGAAGAAAATTAAAAGTAAGAATAAGGGCAGGGAAACAGTTCCTTCAAAACTTGGTCAACTCTTCAGATATTTTTGACAGTGCTGCTGCCAAATGAGGGATTTGTATAGGGATTAGAAGATGAAAATCTTTTTCATTGACAATAACTCTAGCCAAAAAGACTTCTAAACACACACCATATATAAGCAAATGTCTTTTTAAAATCAAGATCAAGTCATTTGAATGACCCTTGTATTTACTGAAATTGCTCCAATAGTGCCCATGTACCTTTATCCAGAGAGTCTTGTAAATGAAGGCACAGTGCAGCAGTAGCTGCTAATTAGTGGTTTTTCCAGGGCTGCTACAGTAAATCTGTGGGGTTTGTGTGGCTCTGGCCACGTAGGTCTGCATGTATGTGTGAGGGAAGCACATCATATAAATGTTCAAAGCTATTGCAGGTGCAGCTGGATTGCATGGATAACATGGATACCAGTCTGTGTGGCACATGCTGAGAAAGAAACAAGTGGTGCTCAGTGATGGATGTTGTGGGTGGCTGTGTGCATTGGCTGTGCTGTTGTGCTCATTGTCCACTGCTGTGAGTCCCACGTGTCCACTCTGGCACTGGGAAACGTGACAGCCCAGTGCCTCTTGCAGGGAAGTGTAGCTGGAGACAACTTTGTGGTGTAGCCCTGTGGTAAAAGAGCTGGGAGCTAAAACCGACATTTCACAATTTTACTGCACTTGGCAATGTGACCTTACACTGTCGGCACCAGAGAAAGTAATTTACTTCTTTTCCCTGGTAAGAAAAGAGACAAGGAGAAATAGGATGAGAGCTGTTCTTGGAGATAATGGGGTCAAAAGTTTCAGCTGCAGCAGAAAGGAGGAAAATTCCTACAGCAGGACTGGGAAGTTACATGTCATTGATGGCAACAGCCTGCCATGAGGGGAGAGACTGGGTTTTGATGGAATATGCTGGCACAACTTGGGAAATCCTGGGCAAAATCCTCAAGCAAAAGTAAAACTGACAAGTGAGAGAACTATTTTGAGCTCGGAATGGGAACACAGTGTATGTAAATCATGAATTACTGTCTTGTGCTCTCTGGCACTACCTCACAAAAGATGTTACATAACAGAGCAAGGATTTACTTGGAGGGTGGGCTTGCAAGTGTGGGAGGTTTATATTTGTTTTTCTATGTGAGTTACATGACTGAGTAATTTAATGATCTTATTGGGTAGAGAAGCAAGCTGCTTTGGAAGATGTTTTCAGATACAGGTCTGCTTTTTGGAAAATTAATATTAAGTAGTAGTATTACTCCAGATGCCAAAAGAATTTACACAGAACATTAGAGCATCCTAGTCTCAATTTGTTTGTAGTTTTCATGTATCTGTTGAATGTTTCTTATAAAGGTGAGTCTTTGCACATATCTACATATTTTCTACTTCTATGCTGTAACTACAGAAGATCCTTTTTCTCTCAGTTATGTTGCTTCTGTTTCCTATTGCAGAGAAGTTACTTTGTTGAATTTATGATTTTTCACTTATGTCATGGGAAACATAGGTATACTAAAATAAAATGTAAAAAAAGAGACCATGATTCAGGACCAAGTGAGAAGAGAAAATTGGGCATTGGAGGTGAACAGGTGATGTGAGAAAAGACAGGGGAGCAGGGATGTGTAACACCACTGAGTCAGCCTGGGCCATATGGGCTAAGCTGAGTGTTGGCTGGCTCCTGTAGGAGGAGGGCTGCTGTCTGTGCTGCTCTGAAGGGACCTGTCACCTCAGATGCCTTCAGCTGCTGTCTGTAGTGCCAGAGAACATTAGTAGCTCTCCAGGAACCAATCCTTGTCCTCATGACCCCAGCTAGACCCAAGCTGACTCTGGATTACCAGGCAGTGGCAGCTCTTCTTTCTATTTGGTTTTACCTCCAGCCCCACCATCCTTCCCCATGTTGGATCAGGCTGTGTGTAGGAATGGGGCATGTGTTTGATTGATCAGTTCCCAGCTCTCCTGCTTTGAAGCTGTAACAGAGAAAGGAGCTGCTGCCACCACAGTGTCCATGGATAAGCCAATGTGCTCAGGGCTATGAGAGGCTTGTGCACAAGAGTTTGAACCCTCAGGGGGTATTGGTGGTGCTGCAATTGTTTTGGTTTAAACATTAGGTCCAAATAATCAAGATACAAAATGCAATTTGGGATGGAGGAGCAGCAGTATTTTGGGGCTCTCAACACAGAGCTACACTTCTCTGTGTGAAGACAGGATGACTTGGATCCATAAGCAGTTTGGGATCACAAAGATGCTAAACATCTTGGGACGAGAACATGCTGGGTTAGAGATGGTATGGGTGGCTTTATTGTGCCATTCAGCTGCCTGTTCTGTGACTTTAGATGAGTTGTAAATGTATCATTTACTCTATCTGTACAGTGGCAGGCTGAGGTTGGCTTACAGCAGTGATATCTGTGGAACACTCTAAGATAGTCAGATGAGGAATGGTTGTGGATGGTTATGAAGGTCTATGGATGTGTATTTTGTACATGTGATTATGCTTATAAATAGGATTTGAATGTTGGCTTCTTTTAGAAGTATTCTAATTCATTTTCTAATGCTGAGGAGTATCAGGCTGTATAATCTTTGTCTTAAGCAAGAATAAATTGTTTCTGGAAATAAAATACATGTAATTTTAAAGGTAAAATAGTGAATGTGTAGTTTTGTGAGGTGTCCTTGGGATATCTTCTGGGAGGTCTGGAGGTTGTTACATGAGGGTGTGTTTGCAGTGAATGAGAGAACAAAGCTAACCTGATTCCCAAGTGTTTTTCACAGGTTACTAAGGAAGTAATTTAAAACTCTGTTTTTACCACTCTTTTTAGGTAATATTTCAGTAATCACATTGCCAGTTTCCAGCACCAACTCTCCGACTAAGATTTTGCCAAAAACCTTGGGACCAGTCAATGTGAATGTTGGACCCCAAATGGTAAGTTTTGCAACCCCAGTAATGCCAGCTTGTGTAACTGGCTGTGGCTTCCCAGTGGTGTAAGACAGGAGCACGCGAGGAACTTCCTCCTTCCTGCCTCAGCCACAAAGTGCACAAAGTGCCGCACCTGAATGGATGGGTGCTGAGGTGGGGGCACATCAGGCCTGGCATGCCAGAACTGCTGCTCCCAACAACGCTCTGGTATGTGCCCTTAGGGGGTACCTGTCTTCCTGGCTTTGAGTGGAAACTGAAACAGCTTTACCAGCTGACATTTTAACTGTTACTGAAAAGTGTATTAAGAAAAAAAAATCTCATTATTGATACTCTTTGAATGTTTTGAGTCATGTTCTCACCAGTAAATCTCCAGCATTGTCAGAGTGTCTTGAATGTATTGGCAGAAATTTAACTTGTTGAAACTACTGTTCTTAAAACTCTTTTTTCCTGTCAATGATAACTGTATATTTATATTGATGTTCCAGGGATTTTGGATCTAGTTTTGAGAAAAAAATTAGGTTTTCTCGTTGCCAGGGAGCTAAATAGGTGATACTGTGAACAGTTTCTGGTAACCTGATACCTCCTTGCCAAGCACTTAGCCTGAGTACAGAACCATTTGATGTGTTTTATAGAAATTGTGTTGGACTTTTTCATATGAGCAGTTGCTGCTGTTCTTCAGGGGGTCTGTCCCAGCTGGGCAGAGGGGCACACACATCACAGCGCCCCCATGGCACTCCCTGCTTGCAGAGCTCTCCCCCCAGCACTGGCCAGGGGCTGCCTGCGAGGGACAGCTCAGTGCGTCAGTGCTGATGCACATCTCGCTCCAGCCTGTGCCCTGTGGCACTGCACTGGAACAGTTCTGCCACTGAGGATGTGTCCTGGGAGTGCAATAAATAGCCCACAACAGCGAGAACAGTCACTTAGTGCTGTTCCTACTCTTATGACTGACTTTTCAAGTCCTGCTTTTGGTTTAAGTGAGCTCTTCTTACAGTTTAGGTTCTGTAGCAGGTAGAAGTTGCAAAAGCTGTAGTGTGATGTGAAACACAAAATTTTTATTCTTCTTTTGTGTGTTATTTTTTATTCTTTTATTCTGCTGCTTTGCAAGGATAGATCCGTATTCAGAAAATATTTTCTTATTAAATAACCATTAATGCAGGCCTTCTAGGACACCCAGCATAGAGCTGTGTTATGACAGGCTGTTTAAGAGCTCATGAGCTGTCAGTAGTGGCAATAGTAGCTGGCACTCCCTCAGCATCTACCTTTGTCAGGCAACACCCTGCTTTATTTATTTATTTAGGCTTTAACCACTGTGGGGTCCAGCCCTTGGGGCTGCTCCGGGCCCTTCAAAGCAGCACACAGGCTCCAGGGTCCCGTGGGACAGGGCTGTGCCGCGGTGGATCCGTGGCTGTTCGGTGCGGTTGTTCGGGCTCGGTTGGGGCGGGTGTAGGAGCTGCCGGGTGCCGCTAGATGGCGGCGCGGGCCAGGCTGGCCGCGTGTCACTCACC
>VZRN01003755.1:1192564-1240947 GCA_013397935.1 Dasyornis broadbenti
GGGCCGACTGTCACCTACCGGCCACACCCCTGCTCATTTCACCAAGCTCCAAAAATGAATCACCCCTGGACACGTTTCTGCCTCCAGGCCAGACCGGCAGTCAGGTGACACAAGTGATACCTTTCCTGTGCCTGCCTGTGGTGTGTAAAACTAGGCACCTTTGCTTCTCCAGTATCAACCAGGAAATACGTAACCTGTACATGTACTTTGGTTTCTCTACAATTCTCTTTTCACTTGGTTCTGTCAAGCTGTACATTTGCAAACAATAAGTGAGGTAAATTCATATCTTTAAGACAAAAAAGACACATATGTAGTCACGATGTGGTACCAGGAGGGATGTGAAGTAATGCTCAATGAGCTAAGGAAATGGGGAATACTTCACACACCATTTTTTACTTGTTTAAACAATATTGATGGATACCAAACAAATACTGTATACTTATCAGTAGCTTGTATATATATGAATATATATACACACACTTTCTTTACATATATATATATCTATATCTATCTATATATATATATATCTGCTGTATATTTACAGCATATATTTACAACACTTAATTACCAGAGTGCCTTGGGAGGCTTACACAGGTGTTGGATAAGTTAAATAGTAACTACAAAGTTTAGTACTGTCAGTACTCAAAATATCACTAATAAACGGAGTAAAGTAAAATAAAGTTTTAAAAAAATAGATAAGGTATAAGAGTAAAAAGCACTGTCCAACAAGCTTTGGTATGAGTCTTACCATAATGGAATCAAAATAATTAAATGTGGGGTTTTTTAAAGATTAGCTAAGTAATACTGTTTCATTTTTAAATACTACTTAAATTATTCTGGTGACCTACTTTGAAAAAATGAACTTAAATGTGGTTTAAAAGTTGAGACTGTGTGTCTTGGTGTTAACCAGTATATATACAATTTCACCAGGTTTGTGTAAATGTAAATTCTGTCTATACTGTAAAGACTTTACACTGAATTCCTTAGGTACAATTAGTTGCCAGAGTGCCTTGGGATCTTGTGAGTGCTACAAACTTCAGGGAATACTTTCCCGGCAGCTCAGATTGTCTTTTGTACAGACCATTACAAGACACAAATCCATTGGGAAGAAAGAAGGCTGTATTGATTATATTGATCAAGAAGTTGCTTAGATATACTTGTGAAGAAACAATTGGGTGTGTATAGGTACAGATCCTATCTGCCATACCTAGGAATTATTTGGAATTATTTGTCTAGGTGTTGTCCATATGAATAATACAGTAATATGGTACAATTAATAGAAAACTTAGCATTGTAATGACTTTGCTGTATGAAGATCTTCTGATGCCATCTCTTCTGTATATTATGGCTGCTTCTGGCACAGAATTATTATTACTTTTCTTAGTGCAATGCTTAGTATGAATTTTGAGCTGTAGTAACCTCTGTTTTCTTAAGAGAGCTGTGGTTTTTATTGTTAAATTTCACAGATCATAAGCACACCACAAAGACTGACCAGTTCAGGGAGTGTTTTGATTGGGAGTCCATATAACCCAGCTCCAACGATGGTGACACAGACACACATAACAGAAGCTTCTGGCTGGATCCCAGGGTAAGATTTTGTCTTATTTAAAGATGTCTGAGGATCTATTCTGATCTTATCCATTATTTATACTGTTGAACCTAAAGATTGACTTACAGTTTCTAGTTCTTGCACAACTAAAAGGAGTATGGTGTGTGCTTTTCAAACTGGGAGGCACTTCCGATGTCTGGAGCAGGTGAACAGAATTTATAAATACCTGTCACTTCACCGTCTGCTTTAATTGTGGTTTCTGGCAGTGTCTGTTTTTTGTGAAAACAGCTCCTGTTAAAAGATGCCTTTATATTTTGCATAAGTTCATGGTATGTCCATGTAGGACTGCTATTGAGCACAGCAGCAGGTGCCTACAGGGGGAGAGACTGTCAAAAACGCTTCAATAGGCATTTAAGAATAAACACTAATGGAAAACTTTGAATATAATCAATGTGGCATTTTATTACTATTCTACATTAGCAACAAGTTTCATGGGGTTGTGAGGTGCCCCAGCCAAACATGACATTCTTTCTCCCTTCTAATTAAATCTGGTCTTTACAGTGTTTCTCAGCATTTTGTTTTAATACCAGTACTGCTGAGCTTAGCTGTCTCAAAACAGAGATGCAGTGTTTTGCCTCTGAAAAAGTAATTTATTTCTGCATCTAGATTAATTTTTCTAATCAGTGATGAATATCAGTATTACCTTTTCAACACTAGAGGTGGGAAATGGAGCATCTAGGAAAGAGCAGAAATGACAGTGTAATGTTCGTACATTGACTTCCCCCATTTTACTGCATAAGCAAGGACTGTCATAGGTTGTATTTCCCAATCACTCTATTCCCCTACACAGAGCTGAAAAACTGCAGGGCCAGCCAAGCAGTTTTTAAGCTTAATTTTTTTTGCTGAGTATGTGTGCATTTCCAGAAAAACCTTTTGAATGCACTTAGTTCTGATTGTATTTGAAAAAGGGGTTGTCAAAGATCACTTTGTTTCTGCAAATGTTGTGAAATGTGGAGGCCAGACAGATAGTCTCTCATTACCCAGAAGAGGGGCAAACGCTACTGTCTGGTCACAGCTTGCTAAACCAAAGAATCAGTGCCCCTCCAAACCCAGTGATGGAGATTGCCAGACCACTGTATTAACCCTTGTTGCAGTGTTTCAACCACCAACACCAAAAGCACCATCCTTCCATTTGTGTACTGTCCAAGTTGAGACACAGGGTTTCCAATGAGCCTTAGCTCTTGTGTCACCCATGAAAAGGATCGAGATAACTCCAGACAGAGCAGTCAATAGTGATCCGTGCAGCAGTCCATTCAATAGGTCATGCTTTCATCTGAGGAGCAGAGCTGAGGAAGCGTCTGTCATATTGCTGAATTGAGGTGGCAAGTCCTTGCAGAAGACAGTTCAGAAGACTGCTTGCTTTACCCGTTGTTTACTCCACAGATTCCAAATTATTTCCAGAATCAAATTATAGGAGCACGTTAATTCCCAGGGCACGGCATGGACTCTGGCAGCCTGGTGTACAGAGCAGGGCACAGCTCTCCACTCACTGCCATTCCAGGCAGCCCCCGGCCTCAGCTGCTCAGCCCCCAAGTTAAGCACCATGGACAGAAATCCCACTGCTGCTGCCGAGTGAGAGACCTGCTTGTGCGTTCTGGATCACACAAACAAATATGCGCTGACTTTCAAGCACAAGTGTTCAAACCCATAATTTTTCTTCAGCTTCCCTCACAGCAGTGTTGGGTCTTTAGCTGTGTAAGTCTGTGCTGGGAGTCTTGCTTTGGAAAGTGCAGGGAAACAATGTTCCCTAGCTCAGCCCAGCTCTTGGGCAGTGTGCTTTGGGTCAGCTGCAGCAAGAAAAGGCAGGGCTAGAGAGCAGTTCTTGCAGCCTGCTTGCTGTGGGGAATAAACAGGATGATAAGGAATAGCCAGTGATTGCTGCCCTGTGCAAAATTCATGGCAGCTACTTCCTCATAGCCTCTCTCTTCAGCTCTGTATGCATCAACTCTGACAGGAACATGTTTAGTGTTTTACCTTGAGATTTTGTTTGAAGATTTCAGAACATTTACTGGCTTGAAAATATAGGATATATCTTATGCACTATTTAAAGACATTTTTCTTCCATATGGAGGAATTTTAAATAGGAATTTTCAAAGGAGCCCAGCTTCTTGCTTTTGATGGACTTTGGTCATCTAGCTCACACAGCGCTTCCTATAGTTTCAGGTGAAGTGACTTCCTCAGTTCATTTGGGAAAAGCGTGGTAAAACTGGGAATAGAATTTGTCTGGCAGTGAGCTCTGACAGCTTCCTCCACAAGTCCTAACTAACTTCCCTCAAACTTTGTCAAGCTCTGTGTGTTGTGTTTTTCCCTTTCAGTAAACATGTAAGAGCAAACACTAGAGCTACCTAGGCCCCATATACAGTGATTTTAGTGATCTACAGATAAAATGTTACTTTCAACTTAAGTTTGAATTGTCTTGTCTTAGGGAGCGAAAACGGACTCAAGAAATTATAGAGTCAGATTTTTCAGAAAGGTGAGTGTTACTGAACGCATATTTTATGTGTAGAGTCATACCTGGTTTACTTCAGATCTACCCTTCAGAAGGACAGGTGTCTAGGTCCCATTTCAAGCAGTTTTCACTCCTTCACATGAAAGCTGTGTTGGGGCTTTTTTTTGTCTTCTGGTGTTCCTTTTTACTCTTTTTTGTTTCTTTTATCTGTGTTCTGTTTTCTTAAATACATTCACAATTTTGAAAACCATTCTTGTTTTTTTAATCGTTTCTTTAGCTTTTTACTGCTGTTAGGGAGCCTTTTTCTATAAAATAACAGCTCTCCCTGAAACACATTATCAAATGAAACCATGACACTAATTAAAAAAAAAAAAAAGAAAAAAAAAACCCCAAACCAACACAGCTGAACTTTTTAAAGGCTTCTATTGAATTACACATCCAGATCTAGTTTGTATGATAAAACCAACTGCTCCTGTGTTTTTCTAGTACCATTACCCAAGCTCTTGCTTTTCTGGAAGGTGAATGGAAAATAACCCTGACAGTTTGCCAGTTCTTAATTTGGCACCTTAAAACCCAATGAATATATACTTATTCTCCACAAAAGAGATTCTTGTACCTATTCTATGGTGGGAATAGATGTATATATATGTATATATTCTATGATGTATATATAAGTACATATTCTATGATGGACACACCTTAACTCCCCTAACGGCCAAATTTAGTATCTCCTGCTGTATTTTAAATAACAATGTCCGAGCCTTTCTATTTTAGGCACACACAGGAGAGATCCCCATAAATCTGACTTCCAAGCACATAAGCACCCTGTGACATTTTCCTCTTTTTTTCAGTTGTTCTTTTGTGAGACTACCTGGAGATACATTACAAATCCATTTAAGACATCTTTCCAGCAGCATGTGTTCAAATGCTATCAATGTAGAAATAGTCAAGTACGGGCAAGGGACTCTAGTGCACTTTTTTGACAACTTGTAAGAAACAAGAAACTGATGCAAAAAAGTTTCATTTTTCATTTAGAAAGTCCAGACTTCTGTTGCAAAAGGTAGGCCTTTTGCTGTGTAACAAAGTAGCTTATTAACATTCAATGTATTAAAATAATACTTTTCTCTTTCCAGTAAGAGGAGCAAGAAAGGAGATAAAAATGGGAAGGGTCTAAGGCATTTTTCAATGAAAGTTTGTGAAAAAGTTCAACGTAAAGGAACAACTTCATACAACGAAGTCGCTGATGAACTCGTATCAGAATTCACAAATTCTAACAGCCACCTAGCAACAGATTCAGTAAGCAAATACATGTTGAAATTTGTTATACCATTACAGATTTGTCTGGTTTATCATGGAGTTCTGTTTCTGCATTGTCCTGCCACAGTCCATACTCTACTTCACTTAGCTTGTTCTCAAATATAAAGACTTACTCTTTGAAATTGAAAAATACAGAATTAGAATGAAGAATTGAACTTCCTCTAAATTATAAACAAAGTAGAGGAATCTGCCAAAATAACTAACTTTAAGAAAAGGCTACTCTTGTACCCACCATATGTGGTCTTGTCAGGCTCTTCAGCTGTGCCAGACTTGCCATGATGGAATTTCCTGCACAGATGCTTCAAGCAGGCCTGAAGCTTCTGTCTATAACCAAGCATGCTCATGTGGGATTCAAGGAGTAAGACAGATGAAGGATCATGGTTTGGTACCACTCTGACCTGAACTGCCATTTTGGTGTTTTATCTTCTCCATGTCTGTGAATGATGGGTTCAGTTGCTTTTCCTTTTTTAATTCTTTTGTTGTAATTAGTGTTGTATTGTTTTCTTAGCAGGCTTATGATCAGAAAAATATTAGACGGAGAGTTTATGATGCCCTCAATGTCCTGATGGCAATGAACATAATTTCAAAGGAGAAGAAGGAAATCCGATGGATTGGCCTTCCTACAAACTCAGCTCAGGAATGTCAGAATCTAGAGGTAAAGGGAGGTACATGGGAAATTCTGTTTAGTTCACGTGTTGTGGTAATTGAGTTGCTCTTCTTTAGAAGAGGGTTTTTTTTCTCAATTTGAACCTGATTGGTTTTGATGCTTGTGCACTATGAAAATACAAATTCTGATATTGGAATAAACTGAAAGAATATGTTTGTGTATGCTTAGTTTAGCTTTATTTAGTATACATTACACGAAGTTTTTTAAAAAGCCAAGCTCTTTACCTTACAAAAATGGACATTGATTAAATCAGGAATTAAGATTAAAGTCTGTAGTACTTTGAATTAACCAGAAGAAAGTAAAAAAAAAATTATGGTTCAGTTATGCTCCCAAAATGGTTTACATTTAAAAGGAGACCAATTCTCTATTAATGTCTGTACTCGGAAATATAATTCAAAGGAAATTAAATTGAAAAATAATTCCTGCTGGGATGTCAAATACTAGTTATGAACTGCCAGAGAAACCAAAAAGAAGTTTTACTTCTTGGTTATTTCCATTATTTTTCCAGCAGGCTAAGAGTTACACTATTTTTTTGCAGGGATGCCAGAATTTATATGCACAAATGTTGCCTGTCCTTCAGGCCAAATGTGCTATAAATAAAAAGCACAAGTCACTGTATTTACTGCAGCATGCTGTAATGGCTGTCTGCAAATACATCTCAGTTTGTGATACTTGGGCATTAGGTATCTTAAAAGATGGGTGGGCACCTCTCCAGTACAGAACAGTTCTTTTTGTGCAGGGTCATTTACATCAATTGTCTTTTTAGATGTGGTAAGAGAAAAGCTTTTACTGTTCTTGTCCATTACAGCAACTTGAAAAATACATCCATCCAGGGAGAATGCATGTGCTCAATCATTATGCTCCAGGATGTTTTTTAAATTCTGGATAAACCTACATTTTGCATGCATTCATGTGAATGCATTGTCTCCAATATAGGTTATTGTTACAAACATGGGACTTGAATTTCATTGTCTCATCTTCAATGATCATATGCAATTCACTGTTTCAGGCTCTAATTGCACATGCACAAAATGGAAGCCAGGCATATCTTTCAAAAAATGTTGCTTCCCCAGACATAATAGAAAGGAACGTAAAACACAGCTGCATTTTCATGGTGTGAAAATCAGAAATAATAGAGCTTCTAAAACTGTACAAAGTGGCAACTCTTCTTGCAGTGTAAATCCATAATAAGATTACCAGTACAAAAATCAGTGCAAAAGATTTTGTTATATAGAAACCATGCTTAAATGATATCTGTACTGTTAACTGGTTTTAAGAGTAAAGTTTAAAGTGAAGTTTAAGAGTTTTAAGAGCAAAGAAAGTCATCTACTCTGAAAGAAGCATTTTAAACATTAAAGTGTGTGTCTTATTTAAAATAAGATAGAGGAGTTTGGACCAGCTGAGTTTTAAAAGACCACATCATTTAGTTTCAGTTTTTGAATGAAAAAGTAATTTAAGAGTTTAGTATTTGGAGTGGTAGACTGCTGGCAGCAAGAGAATGATGAGGAAAAACCCCTTTCAGCCCCAGTGAGTATTGTCCAGTTCTTCAGCATAGCCCCAGAGGCCAGTTCCAAACACTGCTGTACCTGCAGGGTCAGCAGGCAGCCTGTCTCAGCACTGCCCTGTCCCAGCACTTCCTGTCCAGGTGAAAACAGCCTGGCCACCTGAACTAGCAGTAACTGAACTGTGCAAGAGCTGTACTCATGTAGAAAATGTTACCTCTATCCCTTTCTGTTGCTGCAATCTTGTCAGTTTAATCAAGTCTCAAACAAAAAGTGGAGGTCACTGGAAAAATACAGGTGATCATTCCAAGCCCAGCCTCCATACATTTATGTCTAATAGCTTGCAGCTAGGAGAACAGTGGGACATGCATAATTCCAAAAGAGGGGAGGGCAAAAGGAAAAAAAACCCCAAAGCATCCCCTCAAGCAAGTGTTTCATTTGGTGCTAATTGGCACTCAGTGCGCAAGGCAGAAGAGGCAGAATGGGTGGGTGGATAATAGTCTCTTGTAATAATTAAATCCTTACTGGAGTTTAAATTGTTGACAAAGAAAGAAATTACAGTCTGCCAGGCCTATTTAATAGAAAAACTCATGACCATGCAATTTGCCCCCATTTACAAAGAAAGCCTGTTCAGTTTGGCACAATGGAGCAGACAAGGTAACTAAGTAAATATCTTGATGCATTTACATTTATCTTTTAAGATAGAAAAACAGAAGCGGATTGAAAGGATAAAACAGAAGCGAGCCCAACTGCAAGAACTGCTGCTGCAGGTACATTTAATATTAATCTTTTTTCCCATTAATGAAAACATCAAGTGCAAAGCCGACAAGTTAGAACTTCTGAAGTTCTTTCTAGATTTAACTAACGGCTGTGACATACTAGGGAGAAGTGTTTGACCCCTGTGACCTTTCTGGATCCTAGCAGGGGAATCTCTTGCTCTCACTTTGTGGTTCAGTTTTGCCTGCTGTAAACCAGCATGCTCCATCTGTGTGCCACGAGCTTTCCTAAGTGTTCTGCTGAAGCTTTGCCAATGTTAGTCGGAATGGGAACAACTCATGAGTCTCCTTTGTTGACTTCAAATCCTCCCAGAGCTACCCTGACTCATTCTGCTAAATTTCTCTTTGATCTAAGCTATGAACACTTCACAACACTTCACAGAACTTGTGTGTGTACAGAGTTGTTTTGGGGGATATAGACATTTCTGGTTCTTAAGAGCAGAAGGCTGGCAAATCCAACACCTTTACATTGTTTTATGCATTTCACCTTTGAGATGAGTTTTGGCTTTAATTGCTGAAATACATTTCAAATGCATCTTGTTTATAAAGTAACATTTTATAAATAGAGTTATGAGCATTCTTAAGCATTCTGGTCCATGCAGACTTTTAGTAATTTAAATGCAATCAAACTATTTTATGAGATTACAAACAATAAGCTGTATTTTTTTCCTGCTTCAACTACACTGATACAATTTGCATGTAATTGATACTCACTGAAACTTTCAAACATCTGATGCTTCTCCTTCTTTCATCACCAAAAGCTGTTTCTCTACTTAGAGCGCAACTGTGATTCTATCTGTCTGACCCAATACATCAGCAGTTCCTCTAAGAGTAACATGAAATTACACTGATGAAAATAAGGCAACCCAGGCCCTCTTAACTTTTAGTCCAAATATGATAGAGTTGACTTCCTTATAGTTCACAACTGTCATTATTCCCCTAGTTGTGTTGATTGTCAAAGGGTTTACCAGTCCTTTGGGATTCTAGCTATCCATCCTTCCCTTATGTGGAATAAGTAGTGCCTCAAATGGGTAAAACACTGACTTCCAGTCCCTCAAATAACATTTCCTAAACCCACACATTTTCATACATGTGCAGTCACATGTAAGAAAGTGGCAGGCAGCAGGCGGTGTCACAAAACAGCACCTGTTCAATAACTTCCAGAGGAGAATTTCCAAACTAATTCTTTTGAGAGAGAGAAGGTGATGGATGAGAAGGGAATGAGAATACAAACACAGATCATGAGAAATGGGGAAATTTTTGCTAACTTTTGTTTCAGTGTGACTATCTTCTACCCCGAGGTAATTACACTTAAAAAGTACCAGAGAAGACCTCTGACTCCAGAGCCTTTTCAAAGGGTTTGTGGAAGCATTCTCCAGCAAGCCTTATTGCTCCTTTCTTGTTTCTTCTCCAGGGAGTTGGGGGTGGGGGACAGAGTCAATAGTATATGTGTGCAAAATTTGGGTTTAACTTCTGCTTCTGGTAAATTTCACCAGTGCAAAGACAAAGTCAGGCCACAATTCACTTTTTGACAAAAAATTACTGAAGGTATTGAGAGTTGGTAAATAAGACCTATGATGCTTCATTTCCTGGAAGCACTGATGTCTGCTCTTTTATTGTCAGTGATCATTTTTTCTTTCTTTTTACAGCAAATAGCATTTAAAAACTTGGTACAAAGAAATCAGCAAAATGAACAGCAAAATCAAGGCCCTCCATCTTTGAACTCCACAATACAGCTGCCTTTCTTAATAGTCAACACTAGCAAAAGAACAATTATAGACTGCAGCATATCAAGTGATAAGTGAGTGTTTATGGAATTAATTTTTATAATTTCTTTGTGGACTGGAGTTTTTCCTCAAACAAGTGTGGGAAACTTTTCTAGTTTACTTACAAGTAGTTATTGTATTTACATTTGCAACTGTCACTTCAAGAGGTTGCTTGTTGTTTTGAGGTTGGGATTTTTTATAATTATTTAATGCAATTGCAGTAGTAATAGGAGTGAGTTTATTAGCACTTATTACTGCCTTACAATCTCTAGTTAAAACAAGCCGACTTCCACTGTTGTAAAAGGCACTTCAGGCTGGCATTTCAAAGAGCATTCACTGCACAGGAGACGTAACTGAATGAAACTATATACTAGGACAGCACTACTTCCTAAAGCAGCCATGTGGCTGTGCTTCTGAATTCTTACTCTCAGTATGCCATAAAAATATATACAGTCAGAAACACAAGATTATCCATGTGACACAAAAGTAACATACTACAGGTGATGATAACAACTTTGAAAGGGTTTTTTTAACAGCAAAAAGTTATTTGAATGAAAAGATACAGAAATTTGTAATACTGTCTTTGTGAGCAAACTGCTGCAGCTGCATTCACATTAATCTGAAAATCTTCCAGTTACATAATTGTGGTGCTTGTGCTCTTCATCCTGTGAAAATATGGCTGAAGTATGAGGTGCTGTTACGCTAACTGCTAATCGGCTCACAACCAGTTTATTAGCTGAAAATAGCTGGCTTTGCTTTAATACTGTAGATTACAGATTTCACTCTGTGCTATGCAAATCCTGTACTGAACTTCAAGTCAATCAGACAGCAGAAATAGACAGGCTCTAGTAACCTAATCAGCAGCATCCAAAACAGCAATACTAATAAAAGTTGAATTTTTGTAGAAAATTAAAATGAAGTCCAATATATTCCATGACAAAACTTTTGGAATACTCTCAGGAGCACTGCAGTTCAGCAAGTTGGGAATTTTAGGATTTTTGATTTAGCATAATTATACCCTTAGTTTATAGTCACACTGTAGAAGTCTTCCTGCAGTTTTAAACCGCGCTCTACATTTGGGTTTGAAGTTGTTAAAAAGGTGAAAAATTTTGTACTGAAGCTTCAGAACTGCTGCTTTGAGTTGCCAGAGATTAATCGTGCATTTGGGATCCAGAGCGGTGTAACACGTTTCTACAGTCTCCAACTGTGTGAAAACACCTAGTAAAAGTGAGGACACCAAAATGATTTAAGTTGTTGATACTTCAATTTATATAACCCAGCTTTGGTATTATGTCATCTGGAGGTCATTAAGTGTATGACCCAAATTAAGCCAGCTTTCCACTGTGGTTATTATTTGTGCAACTGATTAGTGGCAGCAGCAGCAGATAAACAGTGCCAGACACTGCTGTGTTTTAACCACTGTTACACTGATCGGCTAAATAAGGCAGTTAGCAAAAGTGGTGACTTGGGTTTGCGAATTCCCAATCTGTAGTTTATTGGAGAATATTTGTGCTGCCTGACTACATCACTTGTCAGCTTGAGTGCTTCCCCTGCACTTGGTTCCAGTCTGAAAGCCACTTTTTAAAGGGCTTCCATTTTCCTTTCTTCTCCCAAGTAACATTTACATAAAGCTCTGATGTTAGTAAGTCCAATGAAGAGCTAAGATCACAATATTAGCTACTCAAAATTGTATCTACAGAGGATCTTCTAAAGGAATGGAATTGCTTGGAAATGTCACACATATAAGGGTGATCTGGTATCATGAGGAACATAGGTTTGTGTCCTCGAAGCTTTTTTCTATACAAGAACAGGTTTTATCCAGCCAAAACAGAATGAAATGGCTCACAAATGAAAGAAAAGAGATGTTATTGGGCAAGTTTTGTTTAGAGTTTGAGAAGGTAGATGGGTGCCAAGCAGTATTCTGAGAATGGCATTTCTGAAGTTGGAGTAGGAAAAGCAAAGTCTTCAGGTAAAAAGGAAGTAGTTAAAAACTAATTGTAAAGATGAGGCACCTGAACAAAGTTAGTCCCATTTAAACAGAAAAAATGTATTTAGTGTATGTGGTAGTTCTGTATAAATGCTGTCCTACCTAGGAAAAAGAAAGAAAAAGTAATCAGAATACCTTGTTTCAAACAAGCATTCATTCAAACACAATACATGTATCAGAAACTTGAAAAGTTAGAATATCTCTAATGGGAAATGCAGAAGATTTTGTCAATGGAGATACAATGCTGTACACTAGAGAGAACATGTAGGAAGTGGCCTCGTACTCTTACAGAAAGAATTGCCTGTAGCAGCAGAAAATCCAGATTAAAATCATTGGTGGTCAGATTTGCACTTAGCATGGGTAATGGACAGGAAGTGTACGCAAATTTTGTATACACAGTATTATTAGCCTCTGGACCTAGCTTTTAGTACTGAATAATAACATGGCAGCCCAGTAGATAATTCTGTGAGAACAAAAGTTGATTTCTCAATAACAGCTGAAATCATGCTGGAAATTACTAGGAAAAACAGTAAGGACTACAATGTAAAACCAGATGCATGAAGTGCTTTATATCTGGAATACTGTGTGCTCTCATGTTCTTGGAAAAAGTATGGCATAACCAGGAGAGGCACAGGAGGGCAGCAAGAAGGAATGAAGCTTTGGAAAGGCTTTGACAGAAGGAACAGATGGGCTCTTTGGCCTAGAACAGAAAAGAGTAGATTCCCAGGTGTCTCTAAAATCACCAGTGATACGGTGAACAGGCATAGAGAACAGCTGCACACAGTTGCTTATTAAATTAAGAGACATTAAGAGAAGATACCAGGTAACAACAAAAATAATGTTTTTGTAACAATCTATGCAAATCATAACACTTGATTTTGTTCATGCCAGAAGTTTACGTAAGTTCAGAAAGGGGGTCATGTCAAGCGCCCAAAAGAAAATCCTCAAAAGGCTGTTAACAGCATAGTAGAGGAAGTGTAGGGACTTCCTGTATCAGTGACTTCATGCTGCTAGAAACTGAACTGGAAAAATACTGAAGACTGTAAATTTCTCAGTTTGGAAACTGGCTGGGACAGGGAAAGAAGTTACCCTCCTTTCTAATATCCAGTATTTAGCCACATCACAGGGGAGAAGAAATGCAGAACTATCAATAAATGAAGCTTTTAATCCTGTGCCATAAAAGTAGAATTCAGTTATGAGTCAGTCATTACACAGCTTGCTGGTAGTAGCTTGGTATAACACTGAGCTGTGCCATTTTAGGTAGCAGGAATGTTTATGTAGCACTTAGAATTATAGTGACACATCTTATTTTCCCTCTTAATGTGATTATGCTGAAATAAATAAAGGTGCATAAACAATAGGTTTTACAAGTAATACAGTATGAGCCACAAAAGAAATGCTGCCTGTGACTGACAGCATGCTGACACCCAGCACAAAGCATTAGATTACCAAATGAAAATTCCATGTATAAACTCAAGAGCTGTGAAGCTTCCAAGCATACTGGCTCCAGGTATAAGAAAACAAGTATTAGAAAACAACCTATCAAGAAAATGAACATGTGAGCTTGGAGAGCTAATTGAAGACGTACCAATGAGTTATCTTTTAAAGATTGTATCTCACAAATGGGTTGCTTTTCTAGGGATGAAGATTTTGTAGGCAGAAAATGAGGTACTGGGAACTAAGTCTTATTTTATGGACCAGCACTGTCCAGGTTTTTAATACTTCTGATATCAGGTCAGCCTAAATGCCTCTGCTTTTCTTAAAGCTGTCTGAAGATTATATCTCAATTTCCACTTTTATATGAAGTTAAAAACATTTTGAGAGTCCTGCAGCAGAAATGGTGGGTTGTGAACACACAGGACTCTGAACAGACTGCTTTTCTAACTGCATCCAAAAAAGCAAAATTATACCAAGGTAAATAGGTCAGTTCACAGGAGGAGTGTTGCACATTAGAACAGAAAGTGAAATGCAAAAGCAGAAATACAAAATAGTTATTTTGGTGACAGGGCTTCAGGTGACTTTATTGGCTTTACTGCAAGTGAACGTTCATGTTTAATAAGGCCTCCCTCTTCCCCTTTGAATCTACTTAATGAAGTAGAAAATTTTAGACTTTCTTCCTGCACTGGTGAAGTTTAATTGAGAAAGTGCTGTTTTAAACCTGTAGGCATTTCAGTCACAGAAAAGAGAAAGCATTTCTTGCACTTCTCTTTCCTTGACGACCCTTTACAGAAAACCAAGACTCTAGACACTTACCTCAGTGCATACTAAAAACACCAGAGAAAGAATAGGCAAGAAAAGTACAGAATAGGCAAGAAAAGTACAGCTGTGCTCTTTTCAGAATCATCTCACTTTTAATTTTTTACATGCAGATTTGAATACCTCTTTAATTTCGATAATACTTTTGAGATTCATGATGACAGTGAGGTGCTGAAGAGAATGGGAATGTCTTTTGGACTTGAAGCAGGCAAATGCTCAGCTGAGGACCTAAGAACTGCAAAATCACTGGTGCCAAAAGCTTTAGAAGGCTACATCACAGGTAAGTTAAATATTGTTCCTGATCAAATCCAAAACCTTACTTAACTGAAGCAAATTTAATTATATTAACTTATGTAAATATGCAACATTTGAGGGTCTGTGGGACTTAGTAGGGTTGGTACATGAATCAGTGGTTTTACTGTTAATTTTGGAAGGTTTATCTTAGTTGTCCTGTTGACTTAATTCACACTGATTTATAAAAATAAACTTCTGTGTGAAGTGCATTATGAAGAAATTATTTCTTAAGTAACTAAATTGATACCAAGAACAGATTTTCATGTGTTAGTATTAATTTTGAATAAGTGGATGTATGGAGGAGCAAACTGGAAGAAGATATCTCTTCCCAAGCTGAGGAAAAGGAAAGAAAAAGAGCATCTTGAACTGGTTGGGTGTAATCCCTCAGGAGCCTGCAGGTGCCACCTGAGAATTGAGCTTCTCTAAATAAAGCAAGAGGCTCCAAAGACTTCAGGACAGGCAGCATGTGTCCCATGCAGAGGCTTTTACCTGCCCTGTTTGAACAAGTCGTGCTTAAAGACACAAAACTAAAACCCTTTCACTGTTCCATCATTGTACTAGAGCTGCTAAAATTTGCTCTCCCTTCCTATAGGTATTGTCAGACTGTGTTCTTCTTGCTCTACCTACAGCTTAAACTTAGCCCAGCGTTTTCTCACATTTCTGGGAGGGGCTTTATCTGTAAAGGAAGTGTTACCCAATTAATTACTGTGTACAGACCTTTGTTTTTGAGGAACGGCAACAAAGCTCTTGCCCTAATTTCTCTATTGCTATACATAAATTAGAATTCAGTTGCATTCAGTAAAATTAGTACATTTTAAATGGCTTAACATTTCAAACTACATCAAATGTGCCCATGTTTTATTAACATTTATTTGTGTTTTCCTGGTCCTCTTGCCCTGTGGGTTTTAAAACTAAGATTTCATATGTTATTTTTGGTCAATTTTGAAATTACCCCCGAAGTCTTTATAAGATAACACTGACACCAAAAAGAGAAGCTGAAAGAAATCCTGATTTGTTCCTTGCAGGTTCATTCAACTCAATATTATTTCCCATGTGATTTATCAGCAATGTAAAAAAGGGGAAAGGAGCAGAACCCACGGTTTTTAATAGTGTTGCAATGTTGAAGTTACTTAATTGCTCCCATGTGTCAAGGATTAAACTAAAATTTCTTTTTCATTTTAAGCCTGCATTAATCTACCTCCAGACAACAGGGTTTCTTTACATTTGCAGAAACCCCTGTGTCATTACACTATTTACTGAGCACTTCCCTAGTAGCAAACCAGCAGGCTGGAACCTATACAGTTTTAATCATAGGAAAAGCATTGATTTTATTTTTTACTCAAATATCATTAAAGCAAGTAAAGTACTCTTCAGACATGGGTTGTGTTCAGCTGCCTTAGCCTCTGTAAAAATTAGCTCAGAGATGTTCTTACTAGTATATGTATTTTAATATATATACATATATAAATAAATAACTATATGTATTTTAATTTATATACACACTGGTTCGGCTATCAACAACACTCTTACGCAGCACTTATACATTAACTACTAAAGCTATTGAGGGTATTGCTTTAGAGCCTTGTCATGTAAAGTATAAATTTCTTCAAAGTGTATGTGCTGCAAGATATGCCTAGTTCATAACACTCCTAGATCGGAGTGCATCACCTTGGGAAGGTTTATTCAAACTGCTTTCCCTGGTTTTAAGTGTAGCTATTAGCAATTGATCTACACTGCCAGAAGAAATAAGTCTTTTCATTGTAGGCACACTTCTACTTTGACAGATTTTTCTATGCTGAAATTGGCTTCAACTCCCCATTTTTCACAAACCTCTTCCTTTCCCTTGCTCCTCAGAGCCCACTGGAAAATCAAATTTAGAAATATAAGGCAATGAAAATACAAGGCAGGGATATGCATTTATGAACCACCTTTCTGCCATGCTTCTACCTTGCTCTTCAAAAAGAAAAGCTAACTAGCTATTATTCAGAAATGTTAATAAACCACAAGATTATTAGCAGTATCTTGTTATTCTTCTGAAATTTTAAACATGTACACACAGGTACACTCCTTCAAAATACCAAGAAACAACACTGTGGTACTTCTCTATTAACCTAAATACAGTGCAGTCATGCCAAATGGTTTCATTAATGGTTCAGCCTCCTTCTGCAAAGACCAGGAGGAAGCTGTCAGAACATGTTCTCTGTAACATCAAACCTGCATTTAGGGCAATCTTAATGAAAGACATCCAGCTCCATCCACATTTAACTGTTCTCATCCATTCTGTCCTCACAGATCACCCTAAAACTGCCACTTGTTAATGTTTGCTGTCCTATTCCAAAGACTGCTGCCAGGAACACCACCCTTGCTAGCCTTGCTTTGTACTATGATATTTGAATACCTTGCTGCTAAGAGGTTTCCACAGCACAAACCAAGGTAGCCTGTGGATGCATCCTAGTGCATGGTGAGCCAGTTTACATGGCTGTGGCCACCTGCTTAAAACAGTCCCTGTGCTAGGCAGCACTGCCAAATCTCGAGGAATCAGAGCTTGACAAAAAGGACAAATGAGAATGTGTATGTAAAAGCTCATTTCATTATTCCTCTTACCTACTGTTATAGAACAATTTACACAAATATGAGTAGTGCAGTCCCAGTTTACTGCCGCTGTGCTGTCCGAAACAGAGGCATGGTTAGGCATAGAAATCAGCAGTAAGGACTTAACTCCTGGTTTAATGCATCCAGCTGGAACCACATGCAAGCACCACAGAAAAGAGCTAGACAGTCTTGATAACTTTGTTTTGATGTTAACTTTGTGTTGCGATGGAATTCAGGTAGGTCAATAGAAATACTTTATCTGAGAAACAAATTAAAAACAAACACACATACACACCCCCAAAAAAATCCCGTAAGTGTAATTGGGTCAGTGGACTTGTTTTGCTGATTCTCTTGGCAGAAATGTGCGTAACTGAAAACAACTGACAGGCACTACTTGTTAGGGAATTTGAAAACAAGTGCTATGGGGGTTGTATGTAACCTGTTCACATCCCTCGGGGGGTTTTTAACAAGCTACCTCAAGAAATTCAGCATTATTGCCTGACCATTTTAATGGTCTTAACCCTATCATTTCCTATCCCTAGGGAGAAGAGTGCCTTACATGTCTCATATGCAGTGTACAACAGGCCCTCTCTTCCATTCTTGGCACCAGCCCTTTGCTGTGGTCTGTGCATGTCCACAGCAGGTGCCCAGCTCTGTCTGGTGGCAGACTGGATTAGGAGGCTGCCCCGTAGCCAGCCATGAGAGCACCAGGCTTTGGTGCCTTTGGCCACCAGAACACACACAGTGGCACAGAGACTGCCTGGGTGACTTCACTGCAGTATCTCAAACCCAAATAAATACAGTTCCTTTGCACCTTCACCAAGCATAGCAGCCAAGGCACCTGGAACAGCTGGGGCATTTCATAGGGTCAGGCTGTAGCAGTAAGTTTCCATAAAGGACTCCAGCTCTTTTTTCACATACCTGTGATTGCATACAGCCACCAGCCGGGTGAATCTTCTTCAGACAAAGGGAAAAGCTGAGTGCAATTAAGTGAATCCACAAACACAGGATACATCTACAGTATAAAAATAAACTCAAGCTACTGGTACCTTCTAAACTAAACTAAGGGATCCTAACTGCAAAGAGAATGCAAAGTTTTAAGATTGTAAAAGGAAGAAAAAATGTAAGTAACTATCATAAATACTGTTATGCTTTCTTCCAGATATGTCTGCAGGATTTTCATGGATAAACCAAGAGTTACTTTCAAGTTCAGCACAACCAGTTTCCCATTTTGAGACAGCTGGAGGCACTTATGATGCTAAATCAAGGTAAATAAAATATTTTTCTCTTCAAGGATAGTTATATATGCTTGTGGTACTTCAGTAACCTTGCTGTTTCATACTATTTGCATTCAGGCATTGAGATGTTTTCCTATCATGGTTGATTTTGATTGTGAAAAAGTCTCTAATTCTGTCTTCCTTGATAATTATATTTGAAAGGTCAAATGCTTTGAATGTTGAACATACCAGCTATTTTGTATCTATGTTTCATAAGAATGGAATCACTTTCAAGCCCCTTTTCCTGACTAACCTTTAAATTCCTGCCTGGGCATGAACTACAAATAGGTAATTACATGTGGATAAAAGTCTGGTAATATTTCTGAGAAATGCAAAAGAATGTCTGGTGTCTAAGTGCACTACTGTTTAAGCTCTTGTGAAAGAAGTTTAGTCCACACAGACTAATAATAATTTAAAATTAAAAACCAACAATCAAACGAAAAAACACTACCAGCAAAAACCCAATCTAAAATACACCTCAACAGTGAGACTTTGCTTGGAGATTACCTGTACCATAAAAAAATGGAAATAGGGATTATTCTGGAACAGGCTCTTTCTCATAGCATTTAATAGCTTCATTTCATATTGCAAACATTTCTGTGTATTAACAAAACTCCCATGGATTTATTTGTTTTCTTCAGCTTAAGCAATTCTACTAGTTGTTTATGCAAAAAAGAAAGTCACCCAATAATCTTTTTTATGTAACTTCCGAATGTTTTAACAGTTTTCCTAACTAATAGCTGTGTTTACTATAACGCTTTTGGATTTTTCCTTGTTGGTACATTTCTTCAACTAAAGGAAAAGCTGAGGCCAAAGAGAAAAAGCTTAAAACCTCATGAGAAACCCTCTAAACTTCACCCTTTCTGTTGTTTTGATAGTGAGAATCCAGGGTTGTGTTTGGATGCTGAAGTGGCCTTAGCAACTGGGCAGCTTCTTGCCCCTAGCAGTCAGCAGTCCAGCAGTGCAGCATCCCGGGGGGAGACACCCTGCTCTTTCAACGACGAGGATGAAGAGGATGAAGATGAGGATTCTTCCTCCCCAGAATGAGGACAGTAGAAAATGGAATATACAGAATGCTGCTCAAATATTAATAGGAGTTCCTGTTTGGATTTTACTGGTTTCTTGCCTTGGCTTGCACTGTGTTCAGTGAAGCAAAATGGAAGCTTCAAAACAAGTTTATCCATAGCTGAAATTGAAAACTTTTTGTAACTGAGCACAGAATGACATTCAGAGACAGAGCAAAGTAGTTTTTATCAACTATAAACAAGGAAGTGAACAAAGTCCCTGGAGATCTGGCAAAGTAAACCTTAAGTTCATCTTTTCCATTTTGGGACTCAAGTCTCTGTCTTCCCCTTGTCTTTTTCAGATGGAGAAGCGAATGGAGTCAGTCAGTAAAAGCCAATTCTTGCATTTGGCTTTTGGCTGTGCTGCCTTTTGAAAAGGGGCGGAGAGAGCACACACAAATGTACTAAAATAGTTATTTAAAACTATCTTGTATGAAAGTGGTTATAGGGAAAAGGGGCTGTTTAAAATGTTTGCTTTTTTCCTGTTCAACTTGCTGTATAGAAGATTCTTAAAGTAATATAAATTGCAAGTGATTAAATGAATCTTGATATAGTTTAAATCCCTTTTAGATACTCTAAAAGTAACATTAGTATAAAAGGTTCATATGTTCATTTGTATTACAGGCCTAATTTATTATAAGTAATTATTATTAGCCATTATTAAAACAGGAAAAAAACCAGTATTCTCTGCACCAGCTTTTTTCAAGAAAAAAAGTTTAAAAATTGTATTTCTAGATTACAGTGTATTCAGTGTAGCTTCTCGTTTAGTGTTCTAACTTTATATAATCCCTTTGATGTTAGAGCATGTATTGTTTTTTTTAAAAAGGCCTCCCTCCAATATTAAGGATCTCAGGCAGCATGTTTTCACGGCAGTCTTCAAATTTGGGGTGGACAGGTCATATAAATTTTAAAGTCATAGGCTGAGGATCTTAGGAAAAAAATAAAATTTGAACAATATGTCATTTCATGTTTTGCATTCTGGTCAGCTTGGATTCTGACAGATTTTCTAATCAGTAATTTCTGTTGCACTCACCTAGATGCGTCTTTGAAATTTGTACTCTTCCCATGCTGTTCCAGCATCCAGGACTTTAACTAGTCTCGAAGTTAACTATTTTAATTAGGTAAATCTTTTCAGTGTTTATACTGTCTGTAGGTAGTTGCTCTGTGTCAGCTGTCCTAGCTCTGTTACTGCACTGGGAGATGAGGCAGCTTTTCCTGTTGTTGCTCACCTGAACAATGGCAGCAGATGACCATTGCTCTCACAGCCTGGGCTGTGCTCACATCACCTTTTACAGCCAAACCTGCACTCACTCAGGCCAGTGAGATCCAAAAGCACCAAGCCTGAGCTACAGAGAGAAAACGAGGCTCCAACTCAAGAGCTTGCCTGGCTGTGTGCAGGAGTTAGCATAGGACTGGCTGCTCACAGGACAGGTGAGACTGTGAGGAGCAGCCAAGCACCACCTCCATGTTTACATTACAAACTGAAAGTATCCATATAGAAACTCTCCACAGATAGTTCAAACTCCTGCACTTGAGGAGTACCCTGAGGGCAGCACCAGTATGTTAAGTATGGTTCTTGACTGAGCTATGTGTTTTACACAAATGAGTTGCAAATGCACAAGCTAAATGGTATTCCCCCCGGGGCAATACTGTTAAGACTATCCTGTGCTCATGGCTCACAGGCAGCAGCAGACTGAGGGCTTTACACCACCTCACTTTGATCTGTGACACTACCTCTACACCAAGAAAAGTTTTACAAACACAAAAGAATATTCTTGCTGAGACAGTCAATGCACTTGAGCAAAGTGGCTCATTTTTGAAATGGGGGGAGAAGGAAACAGGTAGTCCAGACATATGACTATGGAATTGTCAGCTTCATGAATGACATTTCATTTAAACATTCCTAAAAACCCATTGCTCTTTCAAAAACTGTCCTGTCAGTCAGCTTTCATTGGAAAGGGCAGATCAAAGATAACTTACACATGCATGAGCCTAAGGAATTCTTTAAGAGGGAAGTATCTTCCAAAGTAGTTATACCTCCCTCCCCCCAACAATACATTAGGGATACATTTAACTTCATGCTTTCTTCACACTTCCCACTGAAGATCTGTGTAAAAAGAAAAAACAGCAAAACACTAAACAGTTCCTAAAAAGCAGCACTTTGAACTATAAGAACCTGGCAAAAAAAGGCTTCCAGGCCAGAAATGGAATGTATTTTATTAGCAGTCAGTGGACTTTCTGCTTTACAGGGGGAAGAGCTTCAGTGATACCTTTCCTCCATTGATATCTGTGCCCTTCAAAGCTCAGCCTGCACAGCTGCTTGCTTTCTGGCAAACATCAAGCTATCAAATTTAAAGATGAAATATAAAAAAATATGGGAGCACCTAACATTTATTTGACAGTTAAACCAAGCCTTTAAAAGTTATTTTTCCTGGACTAGTTGAATAAAAAGGACAAAACAAGTTAGAACATTTAGAAGAGACTTCAAAAGTAAATTCTTTCCTTGGCCTTCTTTGTGCCAAGTTCCAGTTGACTATGAAGTTCAGCTAAAGCACTGTGGTATTGTGGCTACACTGAAGTCTGGGAACTAGGAGAATTTGGAGCCTTATCCAGCCATAGTCACTTGTATATGATCTCAGGCAAGCCTTTCAATAATTCCTGTTGATCTAAGCTGCCATATTTAAAAAAGAAACAAAAAACACACACAAAACCCACAAACCAAAACAGAAAAATGCAAGACCTCACTAAAGACAGCTGCTGCAATTGTGAGTAACAAGGGGGTTGAGAATATTAACAAACCACAGAGCTCCCACTAAGCTCATGGCAGTGCCTATGCTCAGCTGCTTCAACACACAGGCCCTCGCTCCTGCTAAGAGCCAGCAGACACTTTGCAGGATAAAATGGTCATGACCAAGACAGGTTTTCCTACTTTCTATTCAGTTCCCATCATCTTCTCCTGTTTCATGCAATACCCTTGACATTCATTGACAGGAATCAAGCAGAAACTGGTACGACATGATACTTCTTATAAGAAAAAGTTAACATTTAAATTTTCATGCAATTTATATTTAAGATAAATTTAAGTGACATTTCTGTCTTGGAACACTCTCTTGGTTATACACTCAGAAGGCACTTGGCTGCAAGCAGTATAATGCTTTATGTAAATGCTTTTATAGCTATAGTGCAGTAAACAGCTTTATTTCTGGACTTAATTTGTGGTGCTTGAAAAAGCTAAATTTTACTATAAAAAGCTTGTCAGCTCTACTAACTAGATGAAAAAGTATGAGTGTAAGACAGCATTTTTCTATTATGTGGAAATCCAACATAATGTTTCTGGATTTTGGTATTTTAAATTGTATTAAAGTGCACCAGTCTTCTCATTTCAACACTGCAATTCATGTCAACAATCCACGTTATCTCAGAAAGTCTGTGTATTTAAGCAAATGAGACCAGTTTAACTGAAGGAACGACTTCAACTCATGCCATTAAACCCAGTTCGAGCCACATGGTAGGTGTTTCCATTTTGGTTAAGGGGTTTTAATTTTTAAACTACAGTTTGCAAAGACCCCTAATCCAGCTTTTGAGTAAGCTGGAAATTGCTGAGGATACAGAATTCCCACAGCGGGGCTTCTGCTGATCAACTATGTCAGCCTGAAGTAACATTATGTAAAAAGGCCTAATAACCAAACTTTAATCCTTTGGGGTTTTTTAAAGAAAAACAAGGCCTTCCAAGTTCATACATGAAATGATGCTTGAATTTAGAATTCCACAGTTAAGGTTTAAAAGCTCAAGTGCTCTTTCTTTTGACCAAATCCACCATTTTAATTCAAGAGCGTGGATGAAACTTAACCACATTTGAACTGTGGGCAATACTACTTTTTCTAGTTAACTGTCCCTTTTCAGCTGAAAATAATCCAGGCAGTCGATTGTAAAGACTTTCCTTTTAGTGAATTAAACATGTTTGGGGTTTGGATTCCTTTAAAAACAAAGCCAGTAACCACAGGGTATGGTATAGAGAAAGCAAACCAAAACAAGCTATCTTCTGCCTGATGCACCTCATTTATATCTTCTTATTACAAAAATCTCTCAGGAACATCATGGTACTAAATAACCAGATGTAATGAGCTGGGGAAAGACTGTGTGCTTTTTAAATTTGTGATTTAAAAAATTCTAGTAATAGCCATACTTTGAGGGAACATCCTTCTACTGCAGTTGGGTCACTCTGAGGCCTAGTCTGTTTTCTGGCTGAAGGTGTCTCAGCCGTCAGCTCTGGGAAGTGGTGCCTGCTGCAGCATTAGTCATGAACAGGGGAGGGAGAGGCCAAGGACCTGTTTGTGGAGTTTTTGTTCTTTAAAATACGCCACTTCTTTAATTCTGGCCTCTGTCTGCAAGCAATACACCAATGAATCATTTGTAATTTGTGGCCACACATACCACCTGAGCATGTGAGCAGCTCTAAATACTTAATTTTCTGCTGGCAGGTGTTCACATAACCCAATCCTGATACCATAAAACTTTCTGAAACTCATTCCTTAGACTTAACAAAGTTCTCAAATCAGATTATATCTTTCCTGTTTAGCTGTTAGAATTCTGTCTGGTGAATGTTTTTTTTAAGAAGCTGTGAGTAACTCTTCTCTCCCCTATCCAAGTATATTGCCAAAAAGATACCCACAACCATTGTTACTGCCAGATGTTCATTCCTTCTGCAAAGGATTACCATCCATTCAAGCCACTCTAGAGCTGTGTGTACAAGAATCTCCCAGCTCCTTCAATCTGTGGCCTGAGGTGGCATCCATGGATCCCTCCCCAGCTGGCACTGACAGTGAGGGGAGGGAATGCTCCTTACAGCAGTCTGACAGTAACAACTGAAAGGGCTGTTTACCACAGCTGTTCAGAGACTGCCATAGTGACTCTACATCTTTAATACTACCCTGCCTGGCCACTCTAGAGATCAGCCAAAACTAAAATGTTTTTTTTTTCTGCTTCCATATTTTTGACAGTACCCAAGAATCCAACATTTAGGATATCCCCCTAAACTGCAGGACACCCAAAATCCTTGCTCAATATTGGGCAGAAGTAACATCTGAGATCTAAGCATCCAAATCCAAAGCAGGGGAAAGCTTCCTGCTTAGGAACAATATGGACCAAATAAATACTTCTGCATTTACAATAAGAATAAGTTATAATATAATAAGAAAAGCAGACTGACCGGGATCAGGTCAGTATCTGTAGCAGGACCATGATAATTCCAAGCAGTTACAGGAACTTCCTGGTAGCCCAAACCTGCATCTCTTCTTAATCTTCTGTATTGGCTAGAACAAGTGCAATCACTGAAATCTTCTGACTTCTCTAAGTGCCATTCTTAAGTACTCAGCATTCTCCAGGCATAGGTACTTTGGATATATGGACACCATGGGATACAGCAATGTCAAATTTAAATCCAGTTGTAGATGCAAATCAAACTCATCTATGTAGAAATTTTTCCAAGACAAAATGAGTCTTTACTGATAACTTGGTTTTAGCCCATTCTCATTCTCTAGGTGGAGTGAAACTCTCATCCCTCATGCTGCCTTGTTCCTGTGCTACCCATGCTGCCCACCTGCACAAGCCAAGCAGCCAGAGAGGAAAACACACCACATATCCACAGCCCTACCTGCTGATATTTTTAGGTCACATACAATTATTCTGAATGGCCACAAAAGTTAAAATGAGCAGAAAAGGTGAAGTCCTCAAAATCAGTCTTTAGGCTTTTTGATGGGCTTGTTAAATTGCTATTGTAACTTTAACAATTAGTAGGTCATATAGTAGATTAGCAGATGCAGGGATTAAGTGGATGTCCCAGAATTTCCCCAGCAAAACACCAGCTGAATCACAACCCATCATACAAGCTTCAGGCACACTCCCTTGCCTTAAAGGCCATGCTGTATACATGGAAAATACTGCAGAGAAGCATATGCAAATGTTATGATACTGTATCGCACAAACACCTACTGTAAAGAAATGAATCCTACTTTGAACAAACCTGTAAGAAGTAGCATATGAGTCTGTCCTTGTTCCTCAGGCCCTGACTGCAAACAATGCCCTGGGACCAAGGCACAGCCTTTGTGTTTGCATATCCTACATGGCATCAGCAATAACCAGCCTGCAAGCACAGGCACAGTTTTACACCAGGACATGTTTTTTGGCACCTGGGGGATGATCTGGCAGTAGATGAGACCTTGGCAATGAGTGAATGCAGATGTGCCATCAGCCCATGATCTGAAGGTGCTGCAACATGCAGCAAGGGGGTATAAAAGGCAGGTCTGGCCCTCTATCCCCCATACAGTAGCACTTTTTAATATCAGCTATATTCTCTATGGAAGTAATTGTAGAGACACTTCCTTTTTATATTTAAAATACAGAAACCACTTGAAAGTCCATTAACTTTTAAATTAAAGAAAACTTTTTTTTTTAAAGAACAAGGCCAGTCATGGACAGAGCTATTTTATGACCTCCAATGCTGAGCTCAAAGCAGGGTTTGTAAACATGGTGGGTGGGAAGAGACAAATCCAATTATTAGGATGCTAACTATATGAGATTTGAAGTTTTAATTAACTTTTTTAAATCCACTCATCTTGCTCTCCCAACATGTGGTTTGGCATAAAGCATCACACAAACACTTTGGTGGAAATTTTTCTCCTTTTACTTGTGCTAAACTCCTGTATATTCAGGAAAGTCCAACTTTCCCATTCATCTTCATTTGCTGCGTATTTTTGAATTCTCCACAGATTTCTCTCTTTCCAAATACCTATAAATTATAAACTAAAGTTTTATTTTTGCAGGAAGCCTGCTATTAAGCTATGCTGAATTTTTTTGTCCTGATCAAATAGTGTTAATTTCTACTACCACATTGTATGTGGCTAGGAGTAGTGTAAAAAGAATGTGGTAGTATTTTATGTGCTTTAAACACTGACAAAGATATAAATAAAAGTGCATATACAAAGTTCTACTTTCCTAATAGGAACACTGGCATTAGCAAATAGTATATTTGAACCAATAGGAAATATTACTTTGTAGTAGCAAACACTTTGTAAATAAAAACTTGTTATTTTTTTAAAGGAAATTTTATAGAAGCTTTTTCTGTATCCTCAATTGATCCCATGTTTACTGAAAATGCTGCAGGTGGGAATTGTACATTGCAAGTGGGGGTGGGGAGCACACAGTCTGACAGAGGTGAAAGCTGTGTATGCTTTGGAGAAGAACATCCAGTTTTCTGTGAACTGGAACATAAACCTTAACTGTAGAAGAACTGAATAAAAGAATTTCAACAACAGGACTGAGCTTGTCTTTGAGAAAAACACTGCAGGAAGAAGGTCGCTCAAGGTTCACACTGACAGTCTGTGCACCCCATTAGGAGAAAAAGGAACTGTCCCACTTGACATAGGAAATATTCCATCCTTTGGTTATTGAAAATATCACAACCTAGCCACTGTGTCTTCATCGGCTGATCATTCAGAGAAACTTCTTATGTCATTATCCAGGGAGAGATGCTGGACTTCTGAAACTGTTACATTTTCATAACTCACAAAATGTCTAGGGATACTATTGTCCCTATCCATTCAAGACACACACCTAATCTATACCTAAGAGAAGGCCGCAGAAACAGGGTGTGCTCCCCCTGTTTCATGCTAGATCTTCTGTCCTGTTGAACACCCTTCAAACACCTGTAAACTCTGAACATATATTCTTCCCAACCCGCTCCTCGTATTTTGGTAGCAAGAATGCAAACTAGAATAATTCAGGCAGCATTAGATACATCCCTTCATCCTCTGTCTTGGTTTTCCAGCTCTGCCAAATAAACACCAAGTAATGTCACAGTGCTTGTTTTTCCCCATGTTCACAGAAGACACATGACTCACTATTTTTAATCTCAAACCAGCTGAAAGTAAAGGTTAAAGACAATAGTAGAAGACTTACAAAACTGTGAGTTCATTCTCGTGTAATAAATAGAAACTCTACCACAGATCCCTCTAATTTAAAATCCAATGGCACATTTGGGAAGGTATTTTCATTCATAGATTTGGCAAATAACTAGCTAACAACTGCAGAATTGAGAGTGCAGTCTTTATATCGGCAATAAAGATATTTAGAGCTTATCTATGCTTCTTAAAAAAAAAAAGTCTAAAAATCTGTACCTTCTTTTGTGTCAGTGCTCCATAAGTTGCTATCAGAATGATTCTGAAACATTAAGGTGATGGTAAAGCTGGTTGGCATAAATACTCTCCTCTAAAGAAGCTTAAAGGACAGGTTTTTGTGGTAAGACACGTTAGTTCTTTGTGCTGTGTTTTCACCTGGGGATCTCCTCCCCAAGAACCCAACAAAGGAACTGAGAAAATGTGAAAGCATAAAAGCCCATTTCATCTTTTTTAGAAGAAAAAAGTACTCAGCATGAATCTCTAAGAAGTCTGCAAATAATGCTCTCTGAAATTGCAAATGCTCTTGGTTGGAGTTTCTCTGACCAACCAGATACCATCATATAAACTGGTTTATGTTTTTCTACACAGAATTAAAATTTGTATGTTTCCTAAAAAAGAGAATTAAGCAATGGTAACTGCTGCAGGATTAAGGTTGCTCTGTGCTGATAATGAAGACATTAAGACAACAACAAATATTTTCCTTGGTTAAAAATAACAGTCATTAAAATTATATCTTGTTGAATTCCACACATTCTGTTAGAAAGCAAAAGTATCTGAAAACATTCAGGGAAACCAGAAAACCCCCAAATATGTGTAGGTTTACTATTCATTAAACTCTGTCTCAATCCCAAGTGTAGGATAGGAGATAAATGTGAACAATACTTCATTGTCCAAGTGTCGTGTCACGAGTGCTGTCCCTGAGTGCGTGTGATCCGTGTAGGTTGCTCCTGAACAGGCTCAGCTGTGCTGCAGTGCCCGTCCTGCGCCTGCCGGGGGAGGGACCCGTCTGCTCTGAGAGTCCTACATAATACTGAATTCCCGTTCTGGTCCTCTGACTGGAAATCATTCAAAAGGCTGAAAAACCTAATGTCACTGGGGCTGTCTCCTTGCTGAAACCACAGTTCAGGGATAACAAAACAGAAGAAACGGTTCCTATATATTTCACAGAACTTCCCATCTGTCATAATGATTAAATCAAGTCTGTCAGACTGGAAATCCCAAGTTTTTAAAGGCACTGCTGCCTAATTGTTCTTACAACTGCCCCCTGGATAACTCTCTTTAAGGCTCCGTTTTATAAAATTTCAAGAATCCCTCACCAGCCATTCAGAGAACTCACAGACCCATTAAGAAACTGAAAACCATTGTCCCAGGCAAAGCTGTGCAGGAAGTGATATAAAAGCCTGCAACAATGAGATGACATCAAAAGGAAGAAGTAAGCAAACAGAAGGCTTTGTGTTCTTCCAGCATAAGGCTGCAAACAGAGCTACAAAATGGCAAAATTATCTAAGCACCATTCTTGTGCAATATATGAAACCACACAGCCAATACACTCCTTTGGTTCAAATGACCTGTGCTAAGCCAAATTTTCATCATCTTGACTTTAAAGTCCAGGTTATGCAGCAATGACAATACACAAATATGGCATTCAATTAATCTGCCACTGTTTTTGTATTAAATAACAAAAGTTCCATTTAACACCTTATTATGTAAAAAGCAGCAGACTGCATATTTACAGCAGCTCCTGGCATAAGCAACATAGTTATTTTTAATAAATAAGCACCACAAGGACATAAGTGCCTTGGCACGTTTGGAAGTTAAAAAACATTTCAAATGAGTAAACCCCACAAATATGTCCTAGCATTGACCTGTGTACAGTTTAAGCCTCCGGCTTTGCACAGTGAAATTAACAGCAAGCAGAGCTCCCAGCAACAGGACTGGGCTGAGTGCATGGAGAACAAGTTCCTGCAAAGAAAGGCAGGGTGTGAACGCACCATAGACAGCCCAGCTCACCCGCGGTGGCTGCCCACACTGCACCCACGCTGCTCTATGGTAAAGGTAAGAGTTATTTTTTAAGGGGGGTAAAAAAGAAACTCGTGGAACTTCCACAATTGCCAGCATGTTTTGAGGCCACACCTTAGTTCAGCATCAGAAAAAGAGGTGTTTGTATGTTCATGCCTTTTGTTAAGAGGCAGTTCTTGTGCTTTAAATCTGCTGTTTTGCAATGATAGCTTCTGACCAGAACACCCATACTGCTCTCCTTTCCAAGAAACTGCATCCCTGTCTTGAGGACCCAGCCTGTATTGGCCAAGTTCCCAATTCTGCCCCTGTGTGTTCCAGCGATAGGGGCACTTGCGCCCCCGGCCAGCTCTCGGAGTGCTCCGCACTCATTGCTCAGAAGAGGCTCTCCCTGCGCTCTCGCTCAGCCACCACCCCGCGCAGGTTCTGCACACCTTCTCCACTCCAGAGCGGGATCCCACCCTCAGCGCCTTCCCCTCTCCGGCTCCAGGGACACGCACGAGCCGAGACCCGCCCCAGCGCCCGCGGGGCCGAGCCTAAGCGATCCGGCGGCGTTTGGCTCCGCCACCGCCGGGCACCGCATCCGCTCCGCCACCGGCCCGGCGTGGGCGGCTGCCCCTGTCCTGTCCCTGTCCCTGTCCGCCCGCGGTACCTGCGCTCCGCCCGCCGCTCCGTCCCCATCAGTGGCCCGGGTTCGCCCCCTCGCGCCGCCAGCGCTACCCCAGCGCTATCACATTATCATAACAAAGTCATTAAGCGTTACTAATACTAAATTAACCAAACTGTAGAAAAAGCTGCTGTAACTGTTGCTAATAAGATAATTTTGTGTGAGATGTAAATTAACACAGCTGCTGGCTGTTTGCAGTCAGGTTGGCCAGGCTGATGTAAGCCCGGGAACAGCCCAGGTTTTTATTATTACTTTCAAACATTCTCACCTTTGATATTTTCTCAGTCTCATTAGCATGACTAAAGCCAAGTTCTAAACACTCTATCTAGGCTTACAAACTTTTATTTCATGTTCTGCCAAGCTCCTATCTACCTTTTTCTGTCATTAGGCAATATATTAAGTCTATTAAATTAAGACTGAAAGTGATACGGCTGCTTTGTCTAGGGGCCATTGCCAAATGACTGAGTCAACTATATCAGAGCATTTATCAGAGCACTGTTTGTCGGCCTTGGAGCAGCAAAGTGAGGAGCAGAAGCTTTTGCGCTGGCAGAGACCTGCTGAGGTATGGTACAGTAACTGAAGACCCTTCCAGCCCAACTAACTGTACAATTGTGTGTGTGCTCCTGAGATGGTTGCTATTGACCCATCTATTTATCTGTAGGAAATGGGTGATTGGCATGATGAAAAATGGGTACATACACCACCAGAGATGCAACAATTCCAGGAAATAAAGCAGTCTTGGCTGCTGAAGATTTTTCAGAAATAACTGCAAGCCTCATTCATTTCATGGAGTACCCATATTCCAAACCTTTGGAAAAATGCATCACCAAGCAGTATATTTTCTGACTAATGAACCATTCACACACAGTTATAAAAATACATTGAAATAAAAGATAATTCAAAAACATAATTTTAAAAGATAATTGCAGCCAAATATACTCCACTCTCATTACTAATGGATATAATCCCTCCAACTGGGAGTTTTCTTGCTTCTATTCAAGTGTAAACTTGTGTTAGAAAAGATTATATGAAAGTATCAGTAGCAAAAAAACCCCAGCAAAAGAGGAGACTGCTTTTACCAGCGTTCAGATTCTTAAAAGGTACAAATCTGAAGGCAGAATGTAGTGGAAGACAAGGGCATGGAAGAGAGAGGGCCAACAGCCATTCCTAACCAAATGAGTCTGGTTTCAGGGCCACAGGATGCACACACCGCAGAACAAGCAGACACCCTGAGGAGTGATGAAGGTAGTCCCAGAATTATTTTTTCCTTCTCCACTGACATGTTTTTGTAACTCTGTAAGAGGGTAAAATACCGCATGAATTGGATACCCAATGTGCTGAAAATATGGAAGAGGGAAAATGCACGTGCAGTACCCTGCTCAGTGCTCCCTGCACACGTTGGTGTTAAACTGAACAGCAGAAACTGCAGACTCATGCACTTAGCCCCACAAACTCCCACCGGCCCTTACTAATCACAAGCAACCACTCAGTCAGTGAAGAGCTACTACAGATTCTTGCATTTACATGACTGGTAGTGTACTGTGTAGGTTTGCTCTCAAGGAGCTGGGTAAGCAGAGGAACACAGAATGTATCTTTTGCCATGCAGGAGTTAAGGAGCCATGTGCCTGAGCTCCCTGCAGACAAGAACAATGTGAGCCCCCTGACAAGCCAGGCAGGCAGCTCTGGCTCAGCAGATAGCACGAACATGAACTGAAGGGGCAAAGACATCTCACGATTCCAACAGCCATTTATGTCCTAGGGAGATTTCAGAGAGCTCTCTTGTCATGTTTTAAGCCATGGTTGCATTTCTTTTTGTCAGAGCGCATTCGCTAGTTGCACTGCTGAGTTTTCATATGCAAGTCAGCCTACAGCAGTTTCCAGTAATGGCATCTTATGCAATTTCTGACCTACTTCAACACATTGGGGCACTTGGAAACACGAGATCCATTGCAGCAGCTTTCTGTTGACAGTGTGACACTGCAGCAGGAAGCAAGTCTTTAGACAAACATGCATCTACTGAAATACAGCTGACAAACAGATTTTAATTTTCAAGGTATTGGTATTTGTCAAGCCATTAGGAGCATCCAGATCAATCATCATAAGTATTACTTTCAGCTAGAGACTGTGCACATTATTTCGAAGAGATCAAATGGTCAAAAGTCAGTAAGCTGCTACATATGCACTAACGTGTGTGCTCTTTCTTCAGCCCTTCTAGGCTGCAGTTTCCTGAAGAACACCTCAAATGAGAGCTTGTGTGTGTGACTGATGATAAACCATGACCTGGTCAGCAGTACAGAGATCTTTCCTTTTGTCCTACCAGCTGGTTCTGTCCTACCACCAGAAGAAAGGTATTTTCTACACATCCTCTCAAACTCCAGCAATAAATGGAAGATCTCTGAGAACTAAAGATCTTATCAAAGGGGATCTTTGATACTCTTTAATTAATTCAACCACAAAACGTGAACCTAACACTACTAACAGGGACCTAACACTATTAAAGACAGCATATAGAATCATTCCTACCATTAAGCAGAACTAAGCTTTAAACATGAGAGAAGTAGTAAGAAGAAATTTGAATGAATATCCCTTCCTTCTCCCCCATGAGAAACAGAACTCCAGACACATTCCACTGCATGGAAATTTCAAATTTGTAATCTGATTAAGGTGTCTGACCACAGTTGTTTGAATGGGCCAGAAGACGCTTATCACTGCAAACTATGTTAAAGTTCAAGATCTACAGAGCAGTGTAGATCTTCAGAATAATGCTGGAAAGGTTGGTTTGGTTTTGGTATTTTCCCTCCCCAGGTTCTGTTATTAAGGAAGGTTTTAAGCATGGCTGAAGCAAACACCATACACACCTTCATGACTTTTCCCATGCAGACAAAACAATTAAGGCCAAATGACATCCAGAATTGTTCACTAACAGCTACTTTACCTTGTTTCTTTAAGAGTTTTCACTCTTGCCCTGCCATTTCAGTCTAATTTGTACCTTACTGCTACAGTGCCCCAACGACTGCTCTTTTACTGTTCTCCTGCAATGCCTCGGCTTTAGGTGAGGATATTACTACTACTCAAAACTACAAGCATTTTGGTATACTCTTGTTTTGGGGTCAATTATTTCTCTGTCATATGAAAGGGGTTTTATGCAATGTTATTTATTGAGTTCTGGTTTTGTTCTTTAACATAACTAATAAAATTAAGAGGTATTTCAGGCCTCAACTATAGGTTAATGCATCACCTTGAACCTCAGTGCAAACTTTTCTGTCTATCAGCTTCAAAAAAAAAAAAAAAAAAAGCTTCCTTATACCCAACAAGGAAGTTACTATGCAATTTAGAGGACAAAATGAGCTGCTCTCAAAAGAAGTCAGAGCCATTCCTGCAACTTTTCTCAAGATCACATTAAGATTTGTAATCTTATCTGTAGATTTGTTTTAAACTAACATTTATATCAACTGGTCTGAAATTTACTATCACTTGTAAGTAATGTTTAAATTAAGCAATTTCTCAACACAGATTTAGAGAGGAACTTGCAGAATTACACATGCTGTGCTAATTATATGCTAACCTCTCCTGAAAGTTGAAAGGCAAAAGAAGCATAAACAAAAAGTTAGGTGTTAAACAAAAACCCAATTCCTTACAGGAAAATTCACCCAAGCTCTGTTGAATTATGCTTTTCCACATTCATGAGAACACTTAAAATGTTTCAGCAACTTGGTACTAAGTGCATCTGTCCCATGTGCAATTAGGAGTGAAGCTGCAGTTTCTGAAGTTAGAATCTGAAGCCACAGCAGGTTTAAGAGAGACCTTATTAGGGACAATAAACCCTGGAGAAGTTATCACTGTAGGGGCTCTCTTGTGTCAGAAATACAGAAATAGCATTAATATGCTCAAAAGTCCTAACATTTGGGTACTGGAAGGACACATCTTTATTCTGTGCAACTGTAAAGCAAATTCAAAAGAAGATAATCCTAATACACAATATACACAGCCAAGTAAGCTTTTTAAAATAGAGTATGAAATTTTTTGTTCCAAAAACATTGATAACCATCAGCCTTTTAAAGGAATTGTAGCCAAATCCACATTAAACTTCTAGCAATTCCCTTCAGGTAATGAAAAATGAGAATGAGGCACTGCTTCCACAGCTCCATGCAATACTTACTGTTCAGAGTTGCACCACATAAAAAGATTTAAGTACATGCTAGTGAACAAAACTTTGGAAGTTCCCTTACTGGCTTCTTTAGGTGCTTGCCTGAGATTTAAAGAGACAAAAGAAGTCTTACTGTTTGTCAAGAATTATTAGAGCTATTTGGTCCAAACTACACAGTGACACTCAGGCTTCTAATAACCCTCATGTTAATGATTTTCTGATAGTCCTGTTAATGATTTTTCATTAAGAATCAGTCACCAAATTATACAATTTTCTCAGGAGACCTATCTCATTTTTAAGAAGACTAAAGTGTACCCTCTGATGCAAAGTTCTTGTTCAGCTTCAAGTTCTATTTAACTTAATCTCTCAAAAAGTTATGATGAATAAGCTTCACAGAGTAGAAAAAAATCCTTAAGTAGGGCAAGTCCAGGTTCAGTGCCAGGTTCCCAGTAACACTGCATTCAAAAAATTGTAGGAAATCAGTCAGCAGGGCTTGGTGCAGAGAAATATATTTTTCCTTTCCAAATCCCCTGCTGAGAAAGAGGCGGGGTGCAGGGGATTAAAAACACACAAAACAATACCCCCCCCCCCCCCCTTGTTTTTGTTTCCATACTGATTCACAACTCCTTTAGTCTACAACTCTTCCTTCTACTCTTCATTTGCATGCAATTTTTTCTCTCTACTGCTGGGGAACTGCTACAGCTGACATTTCAGTACAAAAGGAAAGAGTTTTCTTTACTAGTGTTCTAGAAACAGCATCACCCCCAACTGGAAGTAATTGCAAGTCAGTGCTAAATGTCATTTGTCCTCAAGGAATCATCTTATCTACTGCATGATGGATGTAAATAAAGCTTTAGAGCTCATTTTGTCTCTTGAAAAGCTTCTCCTCAGTTTCCCCTGTAACCCTGCGTGTGTGCTCTCATGTAAGGGCTGGCAGGGGGACTGGGGCATGGCAAGGAGAAGGTACCTCAGCTGACTTGGACACACATTGGCAATTTCACAGGGTATGAAACTGTAAGTCCTTGCTCCAGATTTGAAGGCACTAGAAGTTACCAAATAATTTACCAGTATAAAAGTTAAAACGTTTCAGGCTTCTGGTAACATGGTAGTGAATTTAAATCTTTATTCATTATTTAAAATGAAGGCCAAGAAACCTTTACTGTGAAGTTCATATGCATGAAAACCATAATTTTATCCTATCCAAATAGTCTGTATACCTGTTTACAGATAACTGCTGTATCATTTTCCTACTCAAGACATAGAAATAAAAATGAGAAATAGTTCCAGTTTAATGAAACAGTTTAACACTAGACTTACTACCTACATATATTTTACATGCTAATTTTGATAGCTGAACCCTTTCAAAAGGCTTTTTTTCCTCCCCTGCCCCCAGCTGATAATCCTTATATGTTTAAATTTAAAAAAACCCAAAAACAACACTTGTACAGAATCTAGGGAGAACAGGAGTTTATTGAGTTTTACCTGTCTGAAAAGTGCTGGTGAAAAGTTGCCATTTCATGCTTTGTCTATAGACAAGGTAAGTCAAAAGAGAAATTGTTGCAAAACCCAAGCTCATTTGAAAACTGAGTGGTTCTCCAGAACTTTTTACCATTCCTAAGTGAACACAAATGTGAGAAGTTTATACATGAAACTAGTCCTTTTCATTGTCAGATGCAACATCTACACTTAAGGTCCCTCACAACTATTAAAATACTTTCAGGCAGTATTAATACACGTAAAAGCAATTAGTCATATCTTCAAGAAGCCAGGTATCCCAGCTCTAAAAGTGCATCATTTAAAACATTAGTAATGGAATATTTTGAAAGAACATCTCATTCAGTATTAATGCATGCCATTATTACAAAAATACTCATTGCATATTGTAGGAACAACAACTCTCTTCTGTAGACAACAAAAAAGCATGCTGAACGGTATCCGATCAGTATAAATCTATTTTTAATGAGGTTTAAGACACTGTTCAAGTCCCATTAAGAGCAGCTTCCTCCAACTGTGCATCAGTGTAGGCTTGCACAGATGTTAAAGTTTTTCACTAATGTGGCTTAGACTGGCCTCAAACTTAAAGCAGGGCATTAAGACTGGATCTCAAGTTTAAGAAATCCTTCATTTGTTTAAATATAATATTAAAAACCACTGTAATAATTAGGTATAAAAGATGTTAAGTAACAAATTTGGGCCTAACTAGCACAACATACAGGTATTTACACAAATGCAGATTTGCTGTGGTCTTTAATATTAAGACATCAGAATGTGGACCATGTGCTCAAAACCCCCCTCTCAAGACCAAAACAAACAAAAATCTTGGGGAGAAGTAGCATGAATTGCATGTCAGCTCAACTGCCCAAGTTACAGCCCAAAAGAATGGCTCAGCCTGGTTCAAAGTGAGCAGCAGTCACAACTAAACCAGGCTGGTTGTAGTCATTTTAGCAACTGCACTTTCAGTTACACTGCACATAATCAACCCCTAGTCAACAGGGTATTTCTGTAAAGCAGTTGATGACACCAATTTTCCAAATGGATGATGATGAAAGACACAGAATGTCCAGGATGAAAGAGAAGACGAAGACGTGAGATGTTAAAATGATGCGACAAAACATATATATAAATTAAACAGGAATGTTTAATCAAAACAACCCTTTTTCTTTTCTTAAACAGAGTTCTTCAGGAAATTTTTAAATTGGAAAATCAAAGCCTATTCCCACAAGAGTGAGGCCACTGCTTTCAAGCAGCTCTGTTGTACAACTGTTACCAGGATCCTAAACAATTTAAATTTTCTATTGATATTTCTGAACTAAAACGTTTTAAAATATTGTATAGATTTTATTTGTGCTCCACATATTACAAGCAATCAACAACACAAAGAAAGGTTCAATTCCTCAGCTAGAACACCAAACTCTATACCAAGTATTACATATACACAATACTTGCACAGTGACAAGCACAAGAAAGTACTAGTTGAGCACTTACTTTCAGAAATCCATACCAACTCTTAAATTCCATTTCAGTTCTCCCACGCCACCCAGTCTACAATTTAAGGCATCCCCACACAGCCATCCATCCACTGACCCACCCACTCCCATACACACGATTTATGCTGGAGGTGTTTACTCTTACAAAAGAAATCACTATGTCAATCAGGTACCATTTATTATTTATCCCTCTAACTGTGTCAGCATTGAGATATGACAGTTAAACCAGTGTTAAATCAATACAATATTTACAGAGCACAGCACATTAAGCTTGAGACACTCACTTGGAGGATAAAACCACATTTTAGAACAGGACAAAGGTCACCATTATTATGTGTTTGAAAACAGCTATTTACAGGTCCCTATGACATAACTATAGTCTGTACACTGTTCCAATGGGGCAGGCAAAAGCAGGATAGGCATTTATTTTAAGGGAATTTAAACATACAATTTGGAAGCATATTATTATGCTACCCTGAATGCCATAAACCACCTTAACATTCTTCAAGGTGGTCTCATATTCTAGAATGGCATGTCCAGCTGATACAAAACAGACAACACAACATTTACTTTGTGGAGAGTACTCCAGCTATTCAGACATCTGAACTTTGAAGGCAATTCGTCCCAGAAACTTGTCACGATCATCTTCATTTTTTAAATTGGGTGAGCCCAGGATCTTACACTCAATTGCTATTTCTTCTTTGGTACTGTTGGAGTGAATTGCTAGTTGAACAGCCACTAGAGGCTGTAAATAGTGAGCCTAGTAAACAGAAAGATGGGGAAAATATTTGAGACAGATTAAATTAGCATTAAATGAACATTTAATCCATCAGAATAGTGAAGAAAAAAGCTAATTAAGAACCCAACTTTTCAAAGCCCTATCTGACTCAGGTAAGACACCCTTTTTTCCAGGTTAGAAATACCTTCTTGATACTATCAAGTCACAGACAGTATCTTCAAAATGCATATGACTTTACCCCCTTCCATTACATTAGGTCCAATTTTTCCAGAAACCTCCAATGAAACAACCTCAGAAATTAGTGTATTCCAATCCATTCTCTTGTCTCTTCTGCTGGTTTGGGGTTTCGTTTAGCAGGGTTGGTGTAATCTGCTATAGAATGTAACTTTTCTAGTAGTGTTTTAAGTGGTTTTTTTTTTCCAAAAGCACTACTCAACAAATACTAATAAACTAGTTTCCCTTCTTCCCTATCCCATTTATTGTTCAGCAACAAACCATTCTGAAAGGTGCTATCTCTGTTTATTAGCTTTACACAGAAACCTCTCCTTGAACATCCTGACAGTATCCTTCCTGGTCAGTCATATTTGGTGGAACAATTACAACTGGTGACTATAATTAAAATTTGAGAATGAGAGCAGAATCAATTCTTTTATTTTGTCAGCTCAATATTGTACCTCATGTCCAATTCAATAAGGACAATTTGCATTCTCTTGTGAAATGCCTATGAATTAAATAGGAGCTTATTATACACAGTTATGGCAGCATTTTATGCAATGTTCATGAAGTATTTCCATAATTTATTAATATTTTTAGATCAGTACTGCTGACTGCTGATAAAGCAAAAATTATTTTCTTGGTTACAATTCATGTAAGTCAGTGGACTAAATACAACTCTACAGTATTATGTAAGTATCAACCTTGAGTTTAAATTGAACAAAATTTTGTGTTACGACCTTTCCCCTTCCTCATTAACTTAAGAGACTCTTTAATACATTTCTGTTGGTTTTAGGTTATCTTCTCCACCAAAGAACACACAACAGAACACTCAAAGTCTCATTTACAACGGATGATGTCATGGATGTCATTAGATGTGCTAAAATCTTTAATATGAAGTACTAGTAAGAAGTAGATTGAAGTAACTGCGTTCATTGGATAGTGGTTTTACTAGATCAAAATTTTCCTGTGCTCCCATAAACTTCAGACTGGGAGGGGGGAAATACAGCTAGGCAAGGCTCCCTCAAAACTTCCCAGTTGTAAGGCTGATACCACACTGAGTTTTCTTAAAATCAGAACTAAAATTCCCATGTTTCCTCAGGGAGAGAAGTCTTCTCACCATCAAGGTTTTTCCAAAGGGGTGCACCAATTTCTATGATGTTTTGAAAACAGATGATACCAGAAAAGACTTTTACTCAATGTAAAATTTGGGGGACGAGGGAAGAGAGATAGCATCCTCATTAACTATGTCAGGTCATCTGAAAAAGGGAACATTCTCCAGGGTCAGGGAACTGGGCTCATTGTACTAAGCAGAGAAAGACAAATAACCATTCTGGACCACAAAATTGTAGATATTAGGAGTCCTATGGCTCCTATCTGAACAAGAGCAGCAACTTTAGTTGAATCTTCTTAACTCCTTTACAGAATAAAGTAATTTAACAGTTCCACAGTGACATAACATAACAATTCTGTTGCACAGCCAAGAAATCAATCCAGACCCTTGAGTCCTAGTCAAATACTCAAACTTCTCACAAGTCTTCTTACTGCCTCTCCTTTTTCTCAGTATGCTAATGTTATCCCAATGGGGCCTCGCATAAGCAAGAATCCCTAAAACCACAGCTCCTGTTCCATATGACAAAGTGAACATGAAAGGACAATGAACCAAAAACTGGGGGGAAAAATAAGAAGGGAAAAAAAGAAGTTTTTTCTTAACACCTAATTCAAGCAAGGAACAGCTCTGAGTTTTGCCTATCTTTATACTAGTTTTTCATGATCTTTCACTTTCTGAAGGTATAACAGCAAAACAGGAATTTCATTAGTCAAGTTCTTCATCCCACCTTCTGTACAAACTGCTTCCTGACATGTCAAGGTCCACAGATGCCGTATTTTGCATTTCTTAGGGAAACAGTGCTCTCCTTCCCTATTCTTTCACTCCAAGAAAGGGAGAGAGTACGTACTGACTCCTGCTGCTGGAAGCATAGGGAGTCGACTCTCTAATTTGCATGTCTAAGTGAATAGATGGGGTACCAATTCAGAGTGTGACAACAAAATGCAAAACACAAAACTACCTGTAAGTAACATGAATGAAAATGTTGAAGGAAAATAAACTCCTTCGTCATTAGTAAAATCCATGAGAGGATAAAAAAAGGTTATGGAACTACTGCAATTAAATATAGAATACACTGGAAAAAAAAACTGACAAAGAAATAATACAAAAATCACTTTGGTGAAATTACAACCACTCACCATGGTACACTATGGATCTAATAGATTTATGTTTTAAAAAGTACTTTTATCTTCAATGGTGAACAGTGTTTATTAGACTAAATAACTTGGTCAATAGAAGGCAATGTAATTTTATATTTTACAGAAGACACAGATTTTCTGCATAGGGTGATCACAAATTGATGCAAGAAAATAAAAAAGTTAACTAAATTCAGGTTACAAAAAAACCCGGAGTTTTAAATTCTATGTACTCTGTGTTCATAAAGTAGAGACTTTGGGGTCTTTACAATAATTTAGAAAAAACCCAAACCCATCTGCTACCTTGAAGTCCTTCTTCATAAAAGAAGGCAAACAGAAAAGATGACATGCAGAGCCACAAAGAAATATAATCAACAACACCATAAGGAATTACAAACTTAATATCCTATACATAAACTCCAAGGATTAACTATTAGAAAGTGTATTGCAATATAAAAACCCAGTTTACAATTCCTGCCTTTCCCTGCATTCAAAAAGACTCCAAAAGTTTTCTGAGAGCAAAAAAGAGCAGATGCTCTCAAGACTGCTGGTATACAGCTCCTCCTTCACTAGGACAGTGTCCAGTATGTTCATATCTGCCAAAATATGTCTCCAATCTCATTGAGTGCTGTGCAACTTCTGCACATGCAATATTCCTTAGGACCACCTCAATACAAAGTTCAAACTTCAGAATTAATCTGCTACTAGTAGCTGTAAAATGCACACTGAAACAAAACACTGACAAAATGGGGACCATCATGAAGGGATACTTACATGCAAGCTTTTGCCATAGTATGGGAAGTACATCAAATCAATCGCACCATTAGGAGGAAAATAATTTATCTGAACCATGCCTTCTTCCTGTAATTGGAGACAGCAACAAAAGTAGAAGTCAACACTTGGTTCCATAAAGGAGAAAATTAAATTATAACCCCATGATAAAGTGCAGGATACCTCAGAAGGGCAACTGACCTACAAACTCACAGAATAACTCAAAAGAAGGTTTCTTTTGGCAAATAGTCACATGCTGCACACATCTGCTGCAGTAGAGATTAACAGTACTACTTAAATTAGCAATCAAGTCAAAGATAGCTTGCCTTCATACTAATGTGTCAAAGAAATGGGGAAGGGGGAAGAGTATGTTCTTTGTAATGAGTAACTTAACAACCCAACCCCCCCCATATATAAGTTAAACTCCTAGGTATCCACAAGCAAGTCTGTGTATTTTGGTGACCCATGTGCTGTTTCAAGCCAGGTTTTTAAGCCTCTCAAGCTTGTAATGGTATAACCCTTCACAGTGAAGCACAGACACCTCTCTGCAACAGTGTCAGTCCTAACATTAAGTGGCCTCTATCCCTCAATACAGGCCACATAAGAAGAAATCCAAGTTTAAAGTGATGTTGCTGGAGTTGTGTGTGTCATCACCACCTCAGAGGAGCAATATGTAAGATGCAGGCCTCATCAGTTGACTAGTTCCTGCAACCCCAAATCCTGGAATAATAAGCAGCTACCTACAAAGCTGCTGCCTAATTTCTGACTTAGGAGTCACTCAATCTATAACATATATAAAGTATGTATATATGATTGAGCTGTCCAGACATGGACTATCAGTATAGCAATACATAAACACCTCTCCCTATAAACAACATTCTTCATGACTGTGTATCCTGCCAGGATATCGAACTACTGCAAGTTCCAACCCCTAGGAAATGCCCACATCTAATGTGACTTTCTGCAATAAATTAAATATTGTCATAACCAAGGGAAACATCATTAAAACACCACCCCCAAAATGTTAAATGTATCTTCAGAACATCACTGCTTGCTCTGTGTAATTCACAAGTTCAAAGTGTATTAGCAAGTTTCATTGTTCTTCCTCTATTACCATATACAATAGCTGTAATTTTAAACAGATGCCCTACAAAGTTCAGAAGACAACTGCAGTAAGATCAAAACCAATTTAAGAGCATGCCACAGCTCAAGGTTACCTTTTTTTCTCCTCTTCAAAAGAACATACAATATTTTTTTTAGGGTATGGCCACATTCTCATTCCTTTGCAGTCTAAATTACTGCAATTCTTCAATATACGTTTATTAAGTATTTTGGACCTTGAGCTGGCAAATATAACCATTAAGCAGGAATATGTTGATTTTCACCATTATTCTTTATTTTATTTAAAGCTCATGCAGCTGCAATACTTTTCAAATATGTTGCTGAAATAATGGTTGTTAAATAATCAGCATATGGAATAACATCGGCAAGGTAAATAGGAGTAGTCCTTTCTGAAGCAGGTAAATACAAGGCATGCATGCAGTCATGACTATACACTAAATATATGCATTATGCTATCAGTGCAATAGCAGGGAGATTCTGGGACATGCAGCTGCCTGTCTAATGCAACTACTGGGGGATGGTTTCCAGATTTTCTTGAATAAACATTCCTAATTAATATCCCTACACAATTAAATAAAAGCAAACCAAAGAACACCTAAACAAGTGGCATTTGCTGAAGACTTCAAGAATCAGTCCATTAGTGAGTGTCACTTTTTCTGCTCATCATTTAATTTCCAGAAACAGCTGCTGACAGTCAGCAAGTCTAAAAAACAGACAACCTAGCTGGACAGACAGACTTCCACCTCACTAACTGGGTCTTTATTAAGACTGCAATTTAAAAAGAAGAATTTACCAGATGCTGAAATAATATAAAAAGACCCAAGGAAAGAATTTGGGCAGGAATGGTCTATAACCACTTGAGAAGAAGAAATGGAGAAGATAAAGGGCAGTATTCAATAGCAGAAACTGTAAAACAACGAAGATTTCTGTCACAAAAAGCAAGTTAACTCAGATCCTGAGTATGCTGACAAAAGCAAACCACATAGTGTCATTCATACAACCATTCTTCATTCTTGTCAACTAGAAAGTGATACCTAACACTAAGTTAGGATGGCCACTAAACAGAGAAAGATGTATTTTGGAATTAAGGCTTTTTTTTCCTTTTCTGTAGTTAAAAATAAAAAATACATCAAATCTACCAGTTTTCAGCAAAGCTAATTTCAACTTGAAAGAATTACTGCTGCAAGATGTTCCTGCACATGTGAAACTGCACACCTCTGGCTCCAAACTGAAGACCTAAAATACTGATCTTCAAACTTCTTGGAGACAGAATTTTTGCTGGTTTGTTTCTCTTTGAGGAGATTCTCAAGACTGCAGTAGATCAGTTCCTCCAAGGTGCAGGAGGAAGAACCAGCTGTAATGAGTGTCTGACACTGCAAACACTCACTTCCCTGTTCTACAGAAATTACAGTGATGACCGCTTCAACTATATGAGGGCAGAGGGGGAAGCATCCTCAGCTATAAGTGTGCTGACTCTGGAATCACCCATCTATCTAAAATTTTTTCCATTTTAAAAAAAGTCCCATAGAAAAAGTGCAGGGAGAAGAAAGAAGAATCATCTCACAGGAGAATACCTGAAGAACATAAATTCCATATTGAAAACCTTAAATGATGTTTCAAGTGGCTAAGAGTGGCAGGATGTGCAGACAGAAGCTATCAACCTCATTTTGTATTTCAGAGACTTGTAAAAGCAAAAATACCATTTAAAAGTCAGATGGTGTTAGGTCCATCACCTAACCATCAGGTTAGGTGTTAGGCAGAGACTTCTCTAAATTGTTCTCAATACATGTAGGATTGATGCACAGAAGTTCCATCTGAACCTGAGGAAGAAGCTTTTTCCTGTGCAGTGACCAGGCACTGGAACAGCTTGCCCAGAGAGGGTTTGGAGCCTCCCTCACCGGAGATATTCCAGAACCACCTGGACACAAGCCTGTGTAATGGGCTCTAGGGTGACCCTGCTTGAGCAGGGACATGGGACCAAATGACCACCATGGTCCTTTCCAATCTTATCCACTCTGTGACTCTTAATTATAAGAAATATTTAAGAACACAGATGAAAGGAAAATAAAAATTAGTTAACAGCAAATCTACAGGATGAATTCCAACTGGTACCTAAGCTTTCCTAAGCAAGGAAATCATGATGAGCTAAGGTGAGAATAGGCTAATGAAGATAAAATAGATGCATTCAAAGTAGCAAAGCCTGATAAGCCTGATAAGTACTTTCCCTGGAAGTCAATAAAGAACTAGTAAGATTAATAGTTTTAAAATTCAAAACAAACACACTTGTGTAGATCAGAAAAATTCTAACTGGATATGGTAGCAGTACCTTGTACTTACAGAAAGAAGATGCAAGAAAACACATACAATTTATTTCTATGTATCTCAAAGGGTAAAAAAGTATCAAAAACCCCACCATGACCAACCAAGTTGTTACCAAACTTAACCAGTTTCACTAGCAAAAGAGTAAGAGGGGTTAAANAAAAAAAAATCATAAATCACTTGAACAATAGTTCTCAACACATCACAAGGCATTTCTGGAGGAAATTAAGATGACTGCCCTGGACCTATTCAGTGTTTTCAATAAGGACTTGAGATGCAAACCCAAATTCATTGATGGCACCAAGCCGTAAGTAGAGCAGAACACTTCTGAGAACTTGATCCCTTTAAAACGATCATTAAAAATGACGGCGGTGGACAAAGAAAGCCATATGAAATTCAAAGGTGTGAACTCTGAGAAATCACATCTACAAATACAGACTGGAAAATAACCAGAAGAACAATTTAAATAGCAAAACAATTAAAATAAAGACTCAGTGTATTAAAAACCGCAAATTCACCTTGCTTTCAATGTGATGTAAAGGGAGAAATACTGTCATTAACAATACCTCAGCTAGAGGCAAACTTCTGTCCAGTTTGGGATATCATGTTACCAAAAAAAAAATTATAAATTAGACAGGTCAAAGAAAAAAGAGTACTAGTAGAAACAGAAGGAGCTTAACTGCTTTATTCGAAAAAGAAGTAATTTCTTGAAGAGAACAATGTGAGGTTTTGTGAATGGAAGTAAAGAAATCAGTCTTGAATAAGAGGAAGAATCACTTTTACTTGCAGTGGACCGTCATGGAGAGATCAAAACTTCCAAAGACTCCACAAAAATCCAGTATTAATATCTACGCCTATCACAGCTACCCAGAATGAAGGCAGAAACCGTTACAAATATTTGTCTCATTAACTAACTGCTGATGTTTCCCAGCCTGCATTTTTATCAGTCACCAGAAGCTAAAAGCCAGGACTCTGCCCCTTGCTCAAGCTACAAACTTACCAACTCTTTCACTGCTCCCCAAGCAGTCTAGGAAAAATATCCATAAGTCAAAGTAATTATTATAATTGTCATAAAACATTCTGCGTAAATCCACTGATACATAACAAATATGCAAAGATTAGCTGTTATTATCAGTAGTTCATACTTGATTTGAAGGCAACTTTCACTTGAGCAGTAACATTAGTATCCACACACAGTTGTCTTACCCATCATTTATAAAATTGTCTAAGGTGCACTTGCAGCATGGAGAAAAAATAAAAATAGAGGTTATGAAATGGGAAAACAAAATATAACTCACAATAAATAAATAAACAAGACCACAAATAACATGTATGCATTTTGCTCAACTCTAAACCAAGTCAGGTAGCTCAAACACATCTAAAGATGAAAGAACACAACCAAAAATGTTTTTATAAGTATGCTGCAGAAATTAAAGACTCTAAGACTAAATTAGACATACAGTAAGATGAAAAACACAAACAAAAATACAAAGTCTCTAAGAAGAAGGGAAGAGAGTGAAATAAACTATTACATTATTCATCCTAATCACAAGAAAAATAAAATACACACTTATTTCTTACATTCTGAACTGACCTTAGGTGTACACTGTATTTGTGGTTCTCCTTCAGGCTTTAATCCAATTATCTAAAGGAGAGAAAGTTAAAATATTTACAGATCTTTTCCCCCTTTTCAGTTTTACAGACTGAAATTTGAACCTTTCCTTCACTAAATATGAGTTCATACAGGGAGTAAATCTATTCAGTGTAATTTTTTATCTGAACACAACTTTAAATTAGGACTAAGATTTAAAGTATTGTTAAATTAAATAGTTTACTCAGGTTAACTCAAATAGTTACAGAAGTCACAGAAAGTACTGTTTTCTTATTTTACATACAGCATGTAATATTAATGGCTCAAACCAGTTCGCAATTCAAGTAACATAGAACATCACTGAAAAGTCAAATACTTAGTAAAGTTTTTATCACCTTTCATAGTCGAGGAGTTACAGAATGCATTACCTTCTAATAAGAGTTCTAGAACACAGACAAAGTAAAACACTTTACCTTGCAGAGTGGTCTAGAATCTATTTCACAAAATTGTAAGCAAAAGCAAAGAACACTGTACTTCTTAAAACAGGATTCACATATTTTTGACGCAAGTAGTCAAAGCCAATACTTATAAGTATTAGAACGCTCAAAAAGGTCACTTCATACTACTCTCTGAAATTGTTCAGTGTTTCAGTAAATTACACTGTTCTAGAAATGCAAACATTTTGAGTAGCAAACTGAACACATATTTCAGTCCTTTCCACAGTAATTTTTTCATACAGCAGTAGTTGGGAGCACTGGTACTAAGAATTACAAAATAAGTAGGCACTTACCCTGTTCATTTTCACAAGCACACAAGGAGTTCCTTTAGAATAGCCGAAATTTGGATCTTCCTTCCCAGAGCATTGTCCAAGATCAGAGAGGTTAAATCGACAAGCCTTTTTAACAGCAACATCATTCTGATCAAAGATCTTTCCCCGTGTACAGTCTATGTTTTGGGACTGCTTTGAATCATTATATGCTATGAAACAGAAATAGCTTGTAAATAAATGGTATAAAGCATCTAAGTAGGCAAAACCTGCAGATGCCTATATAACTAATTAATTTATAGTATTACTTCCCTAAGAGTTTTCTCGAAGAACTCTTTTCAGAGCGCTACATCTCTTACATTCATCTTAACAACAACATTTTCAAAGCCTATAGAGAAGTAGCAGTGTACTTGAATGAAAAAATAAAGGAGTATTACAAAAGAATTAACACTTTCCTGCTTTGCAAATTATAATAATCAAAACTTCATGAATTTTTGTACATAAACTAACTACATATTTTAAGCTGATAATGTATTAACATATAAACAATTAAATTTTACCTGGAAACTCAACCAGTTTTCCCTTTGCACATGTTTCTTCTACAAGCACATATGAAAACTTAAAAGTATTTCAATCACTAATATTAAACTGCCTCTACATTTACATCAGGTAGTATAATTAATGCTGTACTAACATCCCAAGTTGCTTCTTCCTTTCTTGTGTTTCTGAAGTGCACAGATCACACTGTCACAAACACTAAACTTCTCATTCAAGATACTTTGTTGTTTCTTCCCCTCCCTTGCACCCCAGCTCCCAGCTAACAAGATAAAATGGAGAAAGGGAGAGTTCATCCTCAGTGCAAGACCCACAGAACTGCAGGAAAGGCAGGTAGTCATGAAATGCAGCATTCCTCCCAGGAACTCTTGGCAGAGCTCTGAAAGAAAAGCCTGCTCATAGAAGCTTTTAGTAGGCACCAACCCTGTGAATACGGAGAGACTCAAGCATGGCTGGAGCTAACAAAGCAACTCATGCACACAGGTGAGATTTTGCAGCATCTTCTTAACTCTGACTTACAACTTTTGAGGGGTTAAACTTATTAATATTTTCATTTGATTTCCGTATTATTGGAGTAAGTGTACATACAGGGACATACACAAAATAATGTATGACAAACTAGAGATTCTGCCATCCTTCAGACTTGTCCCGTGTTACCTTTTCTCCATGTTCTAAATTCAGTATTTTAATATTTCTGTCTTTAAATACTGTGTACCAGAGTAAAAAAAAAAAAAA
>VZRN01003755.1:1240958-1253270 GCA_013397935.1 Dasyornis broadbenti
TCAATAAATATAAATTGCAATTAGCTTAATCTTCGTGGGCCTCATTTTTACAGACACTTAAGTTCTGCAGACTAAAGTATTCTCAAAGTGTTACCAAACCATTTAGATTAGGACTAATCAGATAAGTCTTGATAAACTTTGTCTCCAAATGTAAGACCTATGTTACTTAACATTGAATTCTTTTGGCATATGTAACGTCTACATCTCACAGGATTTAAATAACTACATCAACCAAAACTCTCCATTATGTTATGCACTATTCCTCATGCTCAGGATCCCTGTCCAATATAGGATAAACACTATACTTACCTTTTTCTGTAATGTGCCTAGTTTTATAACACACATATCTATAGTAACCCTGAACTTGCATTGGTCTCCATTAGCAATAAATAACTCCAAGTAAAAAATGAAACTAATATACTCAGGATTAAGATTCCTGAATTACTTGGGCAGTTTTAAGTAACTTACTTACATTCAAGGAAGTTTTTAAGTGTAGTAACATATTCTGAATATGACTGGCTGTCACTCCTGTTAAAGTAAAATTCCAATGCAGTGTCTGGCTTTGGTGAAATCATAAGTCCTTAAAAAGAAAAAGTGCAAGTTAGGAACCAAGCAATTTATCTTTTCTACATCACTCTAACCCCTACTCAAATATCCATAAATTGGAAAATGTCTATCTGTAAAGAAACATTAATGTAACCCCTATATTCCACAGTACTGGAAGGTACTTTGTGTTTGAAGCCAGTTATCAAAATCAGCATTATATTAATTAACACTTAAATCTAACCCAATGTATAATTGCAATTCACAAACCAAACCCAAGTGATTAGGAAAAGCAAAATCAGCAATTTAATCACTGTCAATCAAAGATTTTTACTGTTCCACTTTCCACACTCAGCAAATTAAGCTTAAAAAATAATTGAAAAAATACCCAAAAGCATACCCAGAAAACCTTCAGTTCAAGCAATGGTTCAAAGCTTTAGGCAACAGAGAGTGAAGCTATGATTATAGTATTCTCACAGAAACCCATAAAAAACCAAAGTATTTTAAAAATTTGATTATGCATAAAGGTGGCTTGAAAGTTACCCCACTCAAACCAGACAAGCCAAGTTAGTTCTCAGTCTTCTCCTCCATCTCCTCAAACAGAAAGTTTAGGTGCCACCTGTGCCATGGAGAATACAAGACACTTTATGCAGCCACAGGGGTACAGCTCAGCCAGGCCTGGGAGCCATGAATGCTCCGGAGCTGTCTCCCAGACCTGCCTCCCAGACCCGCCCCAAAGCAGCAGAGGCCCCTGTGGGAATCCCGGCTCCATTTGGCTGCTGCCTGGGGGCACTGCAGCAGGAACCACCCACAGCCAGGGAGCCAGAGCTGCAGAAGAACAAGGACATGGACCACCAAAGGCTGAATCCAGCTTCGGCTGAAGGATGGAAAAGGCACACACAGAGTATAGCCCTCCCGGGAGCTGAACTGTCCCTGCTTCCCAGCACACGGGCCAAGAAAGCTGCAGAGTTAAAACTTAGGGATTTCTCTGGAGCGGGTGAGAGCAAAAGGCACGCTAATACAGCTTGTGCCACCACTTGTCACTAACACAAGTAGCTGATGGTTATTACTCATCACAGCTTCAGTAGCAGATCAAATAGCACTACAGCACCAGATATCTCAGCACAGATTAAATCTGTTCAAAGAAGGATGCATGACTAATTGCTTTATTCCCACTACCTTAAGGTAACTCTTATTTAATATAAATAATTAGCACAGATAAAAACCCTGCAGTTGTGATTAACAGATGAGTGTCTCTGCATCTGTCTCTTCAAGTATAGCTGAGAATGGACATTGCAGTTCCACAAAAGAAAAAAAAAATCCAAAGCCAAATAGACACAAAACCATCAAAATCCAACCCATATTTTATCAGATTAATTTTCTTCTAAGTAAGAATATTAAAATGGTTTGATCAAAGTCAAATTTGGCATGAAGGAAGAAGTTGCAATTACACAGCAACCGACTACATCATCTTAGGATGCCATGTAGTTTTCCTGTTCTCTGGCAAAACCAATCAAAACTAGATTCCCAAATGAACCAAATTTAAGGCAGAAAACAAAAATAAATTTAAAAAATAAATCAGGCCTTCTTTAAACACAATAAATATTTAAGAAGGTTAGACTGCAGTGGGAAGATAAAGTTAGGTTACTGTAGTTAACCATCACAGTAAGGTTTTGGAAAGCATATCAAAAGTGCAGTTAAGCAGCTCAGGTCTATTAAGAATTTACTTATGAAAAGGCCAAGCTTCTCATCCAAAGGCAGAAATTATTTACAAATACTTACAACTGGGAAATAATAAAGGTATATACTAGAAATTCATCACAGACAAGCATCTTTTAGCTTTTGAAAAACCCTAGATAAAATTTAATTATTTTTTATTCTAGGTCTTTTGTAGGATTCCAAATAAATCATAAATCCTCTTTTCTGCAATAACAGCAATTAAATTATTTCCATGGAAGCCACGAGTAAATGCCTTAATGACTGATAGTCCATATAAAACTACAAATACTATTTTAACTGCCGATTACTTTGCATCTTTAAAGTAATTTTCTGGCCTTCCCACTGAACTGGGATTCAACAAAATAAAAGGTAATTAGTAGCAGGGCTAAAAAAAAAAAAAAAAAAAAAGAAAAAGAGGAAAAAAAAAAAAAAAAAAAAAAAAAAAAAAAAAAAATAAATCACTGAAGGGTTTTTACATATTAAGGGCTTTTAGGGAATAAGAGATTATTATCTACAGAATTATGATGTAAATGAAGGACTTAGATAGTATTATTCAAAGGGAATATGATAAAATAAGTAAACTAGTCATCAATGAATGAAAAAAATAATTTGAAGAGATTTCTTGCTTCAGGGGAACTTCAGAAACATCCTACAAGGAAGGGACTGCTCCACTTCCAGTGGATTAGTCTGCCTAAAAGCTACAGTACAAATTCTGCAAAAAAAGCTATTTGAAGAACTGATGCACAGACTGAGAGATGCAGGATTTGAGCTCTTCTAGAGGAACAGAATTACCAGCCTCAGCAAGGATCACATCTAGGATTGTAAAAGAGATTACATGATATTACAATTCCAAGAGGCATTTAAAATAAAGGTTTTAAAATAATCTGGATTTGATTTATACTATTACACCCCAGTGTACAAAGCAAGTCAAGTATTAATTATAGAATAAATCAATTGTGATATTTCCAAGTATGTTTAACATAAAAGTAGAACCTTTGACCTACGGCATCCAGGTTTTGTGTGGAGATTTTATTTTTTTTTTTAGAATTTAAGTTTACAGCCAGGAACATTACATGTTTCACTGCAAGTGAAAAATGACAGAGTTAAGGAGAAACATTAAAACAGAAACAAGAAATTTTATTAACTTTAATATATGAATTACTAAAGACATGGTTAATAAAGAGATTTTATTCAGAAATATTACAGGAACTCTTCAGTTAAAAACTAATTGTGGCATATATCCATTTTCAAACAAACATCCTTTACAACTTATTTCAAAGCCAAGGAAAATTAATACCCTGAACTCCAAGAGAGAACTCAAGTCCAGCATTAAGCCACAAGTACCCACAGCTCCATCCACTACAACAGTTCTGACTTCCACAACAGACAAAATGGAAATGGGGAGAAACAGTCAACTAAGCCACAGGTTTTTTTCCTCATTTATTTTTCTTTTTTCTTTTCTTAATTATTCTTTCCAGCATCTAGCCTATTCTTAGCTTGAAAAAACAGCAGAAATCCTCAAAATCCCATATAGTATGACACTTGTTAGAGAAGGTCAGAACATTACACCAAAACTAATTCTGTCCAGAATCCAGAGATGTTTATCACACTGGTCCAATTGCTATTTGCACATACAAAGATCACTGTACCATCTCAAGTGTGGATAGAGCTGCAAGATGTTGTCAATTTTAAGAGCTTTGCATTCAAAAAAAGGAAACAGTATTTAAAAAAAGAATGTTGTCTCACTTCCACCAAAATACTATTGCATAACGATTTAGTTTTGTGTTTTAAACATAAACTTGGTCTCTAAGACAAGTTTTTACAGTAACTGAGGTATCTTATTGAATTTTAAGGTGGCCCAGTAAGCTGCACATACAAGTCAAATACTTACACATTCTCCAGAACTAGTAACTAGAAAACACTAATCTCTTTGGTGTAGTTAAAGTATGCAGAAGCATCTTTTAAATCTTTCTTATTTTTCAAATATGGAGATATATCAAAACCAAACTTATAATGGCAGAATCTCATTATATATTTACACCAATCTTCAAAAAAAAAAAGGTAAAAAAAGGTGGAAGGGAAAGAAAAAGATAACCACATTATTACTCATTCTTATCTGTACACGTTTTCTTTTTTTTAAAACATATAGCTCCTTGAAGTAGCCAACAGTGGAATGGTCCGGCAGTACACAAAGGAAGAAATAGTTCCAGGAAGAAAGACACCACTTTTAGTGGCAACTATGAATTACATGGACTTAGCTTCATGATAAAACAGGACTCCTCTCTCTTTAGTGGATCCCTCCACAACAGGTCAACACCCCCTGAAATCCACAGACATTTCACACCAATTGGAAAAACTCTGCAAAGACCTCTGTCCCACAGTCCTTACGTGCTCTGGAACAGAGCACACCCACAGTACAACTTTCCTGTACCTTCTGCAAAGTATCAAATACTAATCAAGGTAGCCTTCCATCTGATCCAACAGGTTTTGAGTATCTTTAAAACAATTTGATTAAGTTATAAACCCACTTCTACATCAGAATGTTGTGCGGATCTGCAGGCAAAATTGTGGTCTACATGACAAATTCAACTGAAAAGAGCTTAAGAGTCAAAACCAGCAAAATTTAGTACATACACACAAAAAGTTACTGCCTGAATTTATGCTATAAACAAATAGAACTTGCCTCACACCAAGTTTTACCTTTGCAACCTGCAAGTAACTGAATAATGATCACAGTTTCCCATACTTGTGTTCATACTTCAAACAACCTCTCAAATGAAACTCAGCTGTTAAACCAGACAGAGGTTTATGAAAAAATAAATACAGTGTTACCTGGACTGGAAATCCGGTCACGGTATTTCGGTATATCACTGCTCAGTGTCTGAAGCATAACCCACATTGTGAATGTGAAGAGTGCTGCTAGGAAGCCATAGAACACCAGATAGAATAGCAAGATCAACCCTGTAAAGAAAAAAACCAAAATGACTGTTTCATCTAATTCCATTACCTATTCTGAAAATTAAAATGAGAAATAAGCAATACAATGTTTGTAGTCATAAATACACCTCTAGCATACATATGTAATGCACAGAACACAACAATGCATACGAAGAGGTTTTCTTAATACCTTCTGATTCTTAAAGCTTACAAGGCATTTTGGCATCTCTATTTTTAAGAGAAAAGCATTAAAAAGCACTCTTTGTGCTATACAGAAAAGCTGCAAAGATGACAAAACAGTGCATTAGAAAAAACCAAAGTTTCACTTGTTTAAGGGAATTTTAGTTTTCTATCTGGTTGTTGAGAAGATGACAGAACTGAGTGAAAAGATAAAATTATTACATGGCATCCAGACCAGGGCAGAAGCAATTGGTGCTTTAATAATATAATTGATATTTAAGGGAACTCCACATAGAGCAGTCCTTCACACACGTCCTGTTACAAGAGACCTCTCAAGGTGAAAATGCTTTCTGCCACAAGTTTTTGAAAACAAACCAAGCCTTCTCTTCAGATTTGTCAAGCCTAACACACGCACCCGCTTTACCAGTCCACCTCTGTGACCCAGCAACATCACTGAATTCACCAACTACACAGATGTTACCAGCTTCAACTTGTTTCATTAACTGAGCATTCAATACCAACCTAAAAAAGTGTGTGCGTGATTCAGTTTTAAGACTGAGCACCTGAGACTTAAGGACCCATGCACAGACATGATCAAAAAGAATGGGAGCTATTAAAAGTATTGAGGGAATTGGATGCTTGGACAGAGAGCCATCTTTAAAACCCTTCTAATTCAAAAATATAACCAAATGTTGACACAAATTCAATTTTTACTGAATATTCTGGCTGTAAGGGTGCTATCAGAAGCCAGAGATGTAACTGGGGTATGAAGGAAAGCACATCAAAACCATTATGCAACATCCTACCACTGACATTTGATTATGTGAGAGAATCAAGTACAGAACCTTTTAAGCTTTCATAGAAAAGGAAAGAGTAAAAATGACTGTGCTCCAGTGCTATGTACTGTCCACTGGAAGATGACGGAAACCTAAGCCCTGGCTCCTGTCCCAGAAATTATGCTTGCATTTTGCACTGAAATAGTCTCCAGTGTACTATGTTCCCCAGAAACCCGTGACCCTAAAAATCCAAGTACCTGTTTTACTTCTTCCAAAAGAATTCTGTGTACATCTATTAAAATAATGATGTGGTTCCCAAATTCTTTACTGTAAGTAAACTTCTTCACAACAACCAGCTGAATGTTAGCAGATTTTTGGTTTAGTTTTAGTTTTCAATTTCACATGTTGACAAAGTTACCTATCAATCTGCAATAATCTGAAAGTGATCAGCTATTTAAAATATATTTGAAACCACTGAGATGTAAGATTCTACGCAGCAAAGTATGCAAACACAAAAACAAGCTTACTCTATAATGAACAAGACAGCTGGACATTTATTGTAATCAATTGCTAAGGCTATTTAGAAGCTACTTAGCTGTTAAAAAGAGAACATACAAACAAATAGAAATTCTAGTTAACAAAAGCCATTAGAAAAGTTGCATCTGTATTTAGCACAGCAGCCAACTTGTTTTACCTATAAGCTTATAATTGCTTTAACTGGATCCAAAACAGAACAAGGATCTTCTGATTAATATCCAGTGTGTTCTGGATATCACAAAAACAAAAAAGCTCCATTACAAAACCTCTGGTCAGCTCTCATTTTGATCCATACAAGTTAATCAAACTATTGGATACATTTTCATCAAACTGTCTAGAAAGTACACTTTCCATCAAGTGACCGAAACATTCATCAAACAGTTGCAATGGAACAGAAGAATTTGACATGTAAGACAAGACAAGCAACTTCTGTGGCAAGTAGCATAAAAGAAAGAAAATCAGGGAAATTATTTCAGAATACACCTGTATTTTAATTTCTAAAAGAATATGCCAAACTTCATTGGAAAAAGAAGAAACTGATGAGCATAAAATAGGCAGTTAGAGCACCATGGTTGTGCAGTTCTAAGCAGACACGGCCCTAAGAACAGTCCTGCTCTGGGCCAACACTACCATGTCACCTGCATTACTGGTCTCAGAACTGACCCTGAAGAGGAGGTCCCAGAAGGGGCAGCTGTCCCCCTTCACTCCTTCATCAGGGCATTGGTGCATTACCCACCTACACAGCCCCTCCCTCCAGTGGGGCCAGCAGGGCTGGGACCCCTTTCCAACCAAGGGCCACAGCAGGGTGGAACTGGGAAGCCCTCATGCCCCAAAGGGAGGCCAGTACAGGAATAATACAGTGACTCCACTCCACAGCGGAGACTGCAGTGCCAACAGCACCTCACTCAGTCCCTCTCCCTCCCAGCAGTATCTCAGGCACGGGGGATATGTAGCAGGAACACCGGCTGGAAAGGCTGTTTCTATTCACAGCCCAGAAGCTCTGCTAGCCTCCCCCAGGAAAGCACATGCGTGCTCACACACAGATTATTTTTAATCTTTATTTTAATATAGCTTGTAAATGCACTGCAGAATGCTGACCACTAAACTGACCCATTTATGCTACTTGGCCACATTAAAAAGTGGGGAAAAACAAACAACAAAAATCCGCTCTGCAACTTCCAACAGCCCCAAACTGAGTAAGCTGCTCTTTGTGAGCCTATTAGTACTAATTATCCTTAGCTAATCACAATGAGCAAGCAATAACCTGTCAAGAAACTCTGCCAAAATAACTTCACATAACACTGGATTTCTTGTCAGGAAACAAGATGTACCCAAGTAACAATGAAAACCTATCCTCCATATTTCCTCCAAGCAAAGTACAGCTTTCACATCTAACATGCAACCCAATTCAATAGCTGTAGAACATCTTGTACACCAAAAGAATAAAACAAGAAAAACTCAAAACCAAAATTCTGCACTACAATTTACCTAGCTATTTTGGTTTTTCTTTTTGCAGGGTATCACAGTACCAAAATCATTTCTTCATATGCTAACCACATGGACAAGCAAGTCAAATCTGGAAAACTGCTATTTCTGAACCAACATGTTGGTACTGTCATTAGCTGGAATTCATTTGCAGAATCAAAACACTTCTCCACTGTGAAAATTAGAATTTCTGACTCTGCTGAACTCAAGATATCACATACCTGCCAATAATTTCCATGATGAATACAAGCTTTCCAAACTTTACATGGCAAAAGCAATAAAAAGCATGTCAGTCTGGCACAAACTAGACTGGCAAATCTACCTATATGTAATACATAGGTAGATATATACAGGTATCAATATAAACACTCCCACAAACAGGGAAGCAACTATTCAACATTACCTGTAACAACAAAAATTAAATGTTTTTATGGTTTGTTGGACTCCATGCTGCATTGATCCTATTGCCCGCATGATTGTCCTTCAGCATCTTTAACTAGTGGTATTTAAACACCCAAGTAATGTTCCTGCTGACTATTACCAGCACCAGGAACATCAATGAGTTTTAGACCATCTGTAGATGGATTTCCTTACTTTAAGCTAACATAACTATACATATAAAATAATCACTAATCATGTTTCAACTTTATTTCTTGCACACTAAAGAATTACTGTTTTCCAGATTTGGGAGACAGCAGAGGAAGGAAGAGAAAGACTTGGAAGAAATATAACCTCAGTCCATGCTATATTTTACATGACAATAAGCCAGGGCTCCACACAGAACATTGCTACACCTCAGGAGACAATAAACTGTCAAGCGCAACACTTGCAAAGAATCACAGAAGCCAATGTCTGATGTCATGATTAAGCATTTAGAACACAAACACCCCCCCTCCCTCCAATACGCTTACTGTACAACTAGAGCTTACTGATATCTGCAGCAAGAGAAGGCAAGACACCTTTTTTCAGAGCTATCTGCACCAAGGAAAAGAATATTCTACTGCAATGGCAGACACTGGTGCCAGAATGTTTAATATTGCACTCCTCTTGAAGAAAGCTAAATCACAATAAATCCCTGCTCAAAACACTAATAAAGACGACAAAACAACCATGTCAGAAAAGCAGTTAAAACTCTGACAGCACTGTTCATCCAGCTAGGAATTCAGTGAAGATGAAAAAAGAAGCAAAGCTAGATCCTTTGTTATGGCAGCCAACAAGAGTGTATTTCCATTGTCAGCTTTCCTAAAAATAAGTTATTGTATTTTGTTGGTGGGGTTCTTATTTGTTTGTAATTACAAGCACAGCAAAGGATACAACTAAGCATTCAAAAGAAAATTCAGTAGGTCTGAATTTCTATGTACTTCAAGACAATGCCACCTCTACCTCAAACACCTTGACACAACCAGCTTTACAGAGAGTCTTTAAATACACTTGACATGACATCTAGAGTGACCAGAGATTGTCTATACTGGCCTTTTCCTTTGGCACAAATTATTTTTCTGTAACCTTGTGTGAAAAGAATTAACTTTCTTGTAAGACAATACACAAGTCTGAGTGTGCAGTGAGCACCCCATTATAGGACTTTTATGATGATTTCACTCCATTCTTGCTTTAACTCTAGGCAGACATAGTACCTTGCCATTACAGGCAAAGACAGATGCTGATCTTTCTTCTACTTGCAGGAAGGCCCCACCCAGCAGTCTACTGAGTCGTCCTTTCTTTGCCCTACCTGATTAAACACTGGGTGGACCCCCAGGACCAATCCTCCTTCCCATCGCCTCTACGAGGACTATCAGCACCCCTCATGCCTTGCTGTTAAGAACACCACAGCTTCAAGTCTGCAGTTTTTCCCAGTATCTTCTGTCTCTTTAATAGAACAAATGATTATGCCAAATAATTTAAAATAGAAGAGTTTGGGGGAGAGTGTGTGTAGGTTTGTATATCAATTTGTGAAAGATTCAAATTGAAGTATCCCTCAGATCTGCAAAAAGATAAAGCGAAAGTCTCTAATTTTTTTCTGCAGGAGACATATTACAGGGTTTTCACCAAGCAGTAAAAGGCAGCTCTTCACCAAACTCTAAAATGTAACCTCTGTTACATGACAAATGAGTATAGGAGCTGCTTGTGCTTGATCTTTTCCCAAATACTGATGTGAAAATGGCAGATAGATGAGTACTCCAATGTCATAGTACTGGGATTCACAGAGAATCACGGTCTTGCAGTTACAACTTACAGAAGCCCCAGGGACTGTGTCAGAATAGGGCAAAACATGCACGTACTGTGAATAATTATTTAACGGTTTCTCTACTGCTTGTCTTATTTCTGTGAGGAAGTTGTCCCGAGACAAGAGAAATATGCACAGAAGAACCAGAGCCAGCTGAATTCTTACCATGCTGCCCCTGGAGACACGACAACCCAGCAGACTGGCAACTAGAGCTCTCCTCTCTTACCTCCTCACCTTTCAGCCAAGAGACCAGCAACATAAAAAGAAACAGCAGACAGGGAAACAGCTCTAAACTCACACCTCTACTGTAAGAGCAGAAGTGAGACCAAACCCTGCATATTCTCCTGTGCCAACAGAGCTACCCAATTAGTGTCCTGCCATTAAAAAGTAAAACCAAACAGAAAGCCACACACCATGCCCCAAAACAGTCAGAGTGTAATTACATTAAATAAGTATGGCACGTTAATCACAGAATGCCAAAACAAACAAATATTGATGAAAAAATACACTCAAAATTTAGTGCTACTGAGCATTCACTTCCTAATGTCCAGGCTGAGGACACATGCCAATCACCTAAACTACTAAATAAAACTTATTAATGAAGTAAAATTATTTGAATTGTCTACACAAAGGCAAATTATTCCCTATAGATACTTTCTCAAAAGCACCTTTTAACAAGTAGCTGTAACTCAATTACCAACTAAGTCATCTCAATTTCAAATGCTATCTGTTGGCCTTGGACTATCACAGACTAGTATCATCCTAAGTGACTTATCTTACTAGAGAGATTTAAACAGAGAAGATGGTTTCATCTTCACCTTAAAAAAAAAAAAAAACAACAAAAAACAACTTACAAGCTATTTCTAACATATCTACAGTCTTTGCTGACCAGACTCATGACACAGCCAGACTTCTGCAATCCACACACCCAGCCCACGCACTTGAGGAAACCTGCCTGTAGAGAAAGAGCACTAGACAACAGCATAGTGGAAATTTCCTATCCTTTGCTATTCAACTGGCAGAGTAGCTGCAAGCTCTTATTTCCATCTGAATGGAGGGGAACTCCTGTCAGAGCTCGGGCCCTCTCCTGACAGACAGGAGACACTGGCACGGCAGAGAAAGCAAATCCCATGCATAGTCCACTTAAAGCTCCTCCTCCCTATTTCAACATCAGTATTCATTGAGATCGTGTCAAGGCCAAGGATGTATTGGCCTGTTCCTTTACACCACGCTGAGATTCTTGTTGGTTTTGTAAGCACAACTATTAAGTATCCCGACTACATCCAAGTTTTGGGAGGAGACGCAGCATTTTCTGAAGTCAGTAAATATGTCCCATGAGGGCTGAAGAAACATCCTAATATTAAGCATTTGTACAACTGTTTAATATGAGAAAACACACTCGGAAAATCCAAATATTTTTATTGGAAGCAACCAGATTACGATAGCACGCTTTCGAGCTCAGAGGAAAGCAACGGGATGACTACCTGAAAATTGGAAAACAAACACTGCCTTCACAGGCTTTGCTGGAGAGCCTTCATTTAAAGCTTCCTTCAAGAAATTAAAAGGCCCAGAAGCCCTACGCTGGAACAAATTTAGCACAATGACGCACAACGACACACAACGATCACTTTCTGGAACTGGGGCTCATGAACTTTTGGGGGGGTTCGGGGGGGTTGGGGATTTTCCTTTACTCTCTCTCCCCGACCCGCAGCTACAAGTACAAAGGCAATTCGCGCTCATTCATTCTGGATTCCCTCCGCCGCTGGAGCGCGGGGGTGGGGGGGCGTCAGGGACGGGAGAGCTGCCCCGGCACGCGCAGGCTGCGGGCGGCGCGGACGATGCCGCGGGCGGGGCCGCTCCGCACCTCGCGGCGGAAGCCCGTCACGGCCGCACCACGGCGGCCCCCGCGGC
>VZRN01003755.1:1254191-1336110 GCA_013397935.1 Dasyornis broadbenti
CCTGATGCACAACCATCTTAGAGAAGTGCCAGGGGACAGAAAGGCCCGCAAGTGTAACCCCCGTGTCAACGCTCCCCGTGATCTTGCACCCCCCTGAAACACGCGGTGACAGAATACAGAATGTGTCAAGATGCTAAAGACGGGCTGTTGGCAATGTGACTCCTGGAGCAAAAGGGCTCAAAAGCTGTCTTCATGTCACGCTTCTGAAGGTCCAAGTGACACAGCACACCAGCCCTTTCCCCATCCCACGGCTGGCAGGAGAGGAACAGATTCCATTTACTCTCTGGCACGGATCAAGAGCTTACGCCCTGGAATTCTCTTTCCTCAATACCAAGCAGAGCACTGGCAGCCCCTGTGCACCCCCAGCCCTGGGGGTCAGCTCTGATGTGTTCTCCCTCACAGAGTTCTCAGCCAGTGTCAATAATGGCATTAACTGAGACTTTGCAAAACTCAAGTGTAACAGGAGAGCTCCTACATCAAAGCAATTCTTAAAATAGTAAGAGATCAAACTCGAGTGAAAAAGCTACGCTAGACTGCATCTTAAAAATGTAAGAGAAACAGTTTCAGAGATGTCTTAAACATGAGGAAATACACATTTATCAGCATGTTTAATTTAAATTTTTACAATGGTTGCTGTATTGCCAAAAAGCAGTAAATGTAAAGTATAAAATAGAAAAAACCTATTTGCCTCTTGAATATCTAATTCCAGTAGTCTCTACTGTTACAGCATCATCTAAATCATTCTATTTGCTATAAAACAACAGTAGAAAATTACATATCACTCAGTAATTACTCCGTGTCACACTGCTCAGCTAATAGATTCCATTTCAGGCCAGAAATAAGCCATCTCCATTTTCATTTTTCTCTGAAATGTCACCAAGCAAAAGACTGACTGTCATTCCATTTGAACATCTGCTGTACTGAATTATTTGTCCCAGTTTATTCAAATAGGTATTCTACACTATTAGGGAATAACATGTCAGCAAAATGTACCTATATCCATCTTTTTTGGACTGGGCACCATATTGATTCAGTAATGTTAAAGTTCACTAGATGCAAAGACTGGTGGAGTTAATATAGATTTAAAAAATCGGATTATTTCTAAGGAATGACCAAGCCCTACATTATGCAATGAAATGTCAACATCTAAATATATTCATATTTTTTTTAAATTAAAGAAAATGTAAACTAAAGTGTTAAAGGAACTAGCATTGTCCAGCAACCTCTGAAACTCTTCTGGCTGCACATCATAACACATAGGAATCTTTTTGTACTCTGCTCCAGTGAGATTCAGAGGCTGTTTTACTATAATAACTATTACATTCATTTTTAAAATCAGCGATCTCATGCAGCCCAACCTGACTTGGATGGAGTGGTGGATCCTCACCCCCACTGAAAATCAAACTGTTTCCGAGATGCGAGAGGGTCAATATTCTGACTCATGGACATACACACCCATGAGCTACACAGTGATCCCAAGTAAAATAATGGAAAGGTCCCTCCAGATCCCAGTGAATACAAAGTGCGGAATGAGGACAGCCTGATCTGCTACATGGTTACCTGCAAGGGCCAGGCCTGGCCATCAGCCTCGGAGTTGGGGGCTGGCTGGGCAGGGCCCTGGCCTGGCACGGGGACCACCACAGCCCTGGCAGTGCCACATCACAGGAAATGGAAAAGATCTAATGCGATCTAATGGGCATAAAAACTTGTCTTCTAGAAAGCAGACATCTGCACACACTGGTGAAAAAATGGTATAAAAACACCTGCAGCCACTTCTGATATTTACAATAGCTGGGAAATATTAGTGATAGTTCAAAGAGTACTAAATAATTATCCAGGGAGCAGAAAACAAGGTAATGTACAATATGAAGCTTCCACATTTCAGCTTATTTAGCTTCTGAAAAAAAAAAAAAAACCTGACAAGAGACTGGATTACTTTGAAAAGGTACTTAAATATAGGAAGGAGATCTTGATAGTATGACCTTTTCAACCAGGCTGACAAAGGCAATGGTATCCATTTGCTGGGAACTGGAGCTAGACAAACATAATGTTGACCTTTCCTGACTGTGAAGGCAATTAAATATTTAAATAGTTTATATCAGCACAGAAAGTGGGTATACCTTTGCTTGGGTTTTAAACATGAGATTAGATATACTTTTTAAATACAGCTTTTAACTCAGATTTTGATCCAGTTGTGTATGTCAGGTGGTTACTGAAATACTTGAGTTAGTTCCACAGAGAGAAATGAGCGAGTGGCACTGGTGGTTTTGGTGTCTGACGATTGTCGAGTTTGGGCTCATTTCACAGACCATTCTGCATTAGGAATGCTCCTCAGTTTACAATTTCTTGTTTCTCTGGAAAGGCAGCTTTATCTGCATGGCTGATCTTTGTAATGGTGTAATCAGTAACATCTATTTCCCAGAGCACAACAGGAAGAAAACCACCTTGAAAATAAGGTATGGTGATGATAAAACTGTAACCCATATAACACAAAACTTTCCAAAGTTTAATAATATTCCCTAAATATACCTGCTAAGTTCTTTTTTTAAATTGTCATGCAGAACTCTGGGGAAAAAGTAAAAAATGATAGGAAGCAAGATTGTCATCATTAACAGTTCAGAAACTCTGTAGAGGGCTGTTCTTCAGAACAAGTTAATCTTTTTTGTGTTGCTAAAGGGAATTTCACTTTGGCCTATTGGAGAATTCCTGAAAAGTAGAAAGCTACCCCCTTCTTTTCTAGTTTGGGTCTAGGGTGGACCATAGCATGACACAACTTTGGCACGACTTGGATAGCTCCCTGGGGCTGCAGTAACTTCCAGAGGGGCCTGCCCAGTTTCGTTTCAAAGCAGCTTTTGAATTGCAGGAGACGTATGCATCAGGCTCAAATCTGCTTCTTTATCTTCAGCTAAGTTTTAAACTGGAATTAGAAGATACATGACAAACTCAGGAAGGAACAACTTCAAAAATATTGTGACTGAAAAATACTTTCTACTTGACTGTACAAAATACCAAGACACACATTTTCAAGAGAAAAATACGTACAAAAGACTTCCCACTAAAAATGAAAAAGAAAATGTCTGTCATTGTGAGAGTAGAAAGAGTACAGAAACAGTTCTTGTGTTTGGGAGTTCGCCAGTGAATCAGAAAGGGCTGGTAAAAATGCATTCATTGTGCAGAGCCCCCTCATTCTTGAAAAAACTCCTTTATTCACAGAGACAAGATTCTGCTCTCATATATAGCACGATAACTCCGGTGAAGTCAATGGGAGTTGACTTGCATTACACAGAGGAGATTTTTGCCCAGATATTCAGCATTTGTTTACAGTAGGAACAAGAGACTCTAACTATTGTTGAAAACTATTTCACTGCTTATTTTTAATACGGAGGGTACAAAGTGAGGAACGCTCAATTTGTAGGAATTTCATAATTATTAGGGGTTGTGTCTATTCTATAACACGTTGTCAGAGTTCAGCTTCAGCCTTTTTTAATGGACAAGTAAAAGAGCTTCTTAATGAAAGCTGATTTGAGAAGAGTTTATAAAAATGATGTATCTGTCTTAATTGCTGAAGCTTTTTCTATCCTCTTGAGCTAATACTTTGTAAACAGCAGTTGAGTGAGGGACCACAAGTGTTTACTGGCAAAGTCTTGTCTACAAGACATCAGTGAAGTACAGGTCTGATGCAGAATAAAAAGGAGCTGGGCAAGACAGCTGGTATTAATTCATGGGTGTCTCTGGGATGGGAGTAGAAAGGGCAGGGGCAAATGGGAAGCCATTAGGAAGAGGGGCTAAAGAGGGAAAATGAAACACAGGAGAGGCAGGGTGAGAAGTTTGGGGCTGAATATGATAAACTCACATTAATTACCAAGTGCTGCTGAAAGAGATGGTCCCTCCTCTCCCTGTTCCACTGCCCCTTCCAACCCTGGCTGTGATTTTTAGCATTGGTGTTCATTTTACCCCATGATGACCTGATTCAGAGAGCTGCACTGAAAGAAAAGGAACTATAGAAGTTCAGTTCCCTGACTCAGCTCACAAGGGAGACCAGGACAGACAGCAGGAGGAACGGGATGGACTACTCCTTTCAGTAGCAGCCCACAATTAGATTGGCAGAACCACATCCTGAGTTCAGCAGGGGACTCAGGCAGCAAGCCAAGGAGAAAGCCAGCACTGGCTAAGTCAGGAGACTGAGGCTGAAATGAAGAGTCTATGAAGACAAAACACTGTTGAAAAATTGATGTTGGAGGGAATGAAAGGCCTGGAGAAGTGAGGTCAGGTTTGGAAGGAGGAAGAGGGTAGAAAGAAATTGCACACTCTCTGTCCTTGCTGCAGCATTATGTTTTGCCCTTGAAAATACATTAGAAAATACTAAATTTCACTATTCCTTTACCACCAAATTTTCTGATGCTAATTATGAGCCAATGTGCCAATATGTCATTGCCTTCTGTTGTCGTAGAAGATGACAACTCATTACTCTTATAAGTAATCAATGCAAGTAGCAGGGAAGTCTTTTGCAGTCCTCTAATCTTACGAATAAAAGCAGTGGTATCATATCAACATGATAGTACTGACATGTCTCTAGGCCAATAAAAAAATGGGAAAAGAAAAATATGATTAAACAACAACAAAACAAAACAAAAGAAGACAAAGGAACTTTGAACACTTGTAAGCTACAAAACACAGCTTTTAAAGGTTGACTAATGCATGGCTAAAGGCAAGCAAGAAAGACTCATTATAAACTTTTCCTCTAAAAGTGATACATACAAAACCTAAAATCTTTGGAAGACAAAATTTGATTTAAATTTTTCTGTTCTTTATCTGGTATGTCTGTTAAGGTATCTGTCACATGAAAATGTTCATCTTTTTCGTTCAGTTTTCCTTCTGTATCTGCATTTCCCTACTGATATAAATTTAGTCTATACAATGCAGCCGTTTGTGCAGATGAATCTGAAATACAATAGGCTGCCCCTTTAATTTACTTAAATGCTACTGAGAAATATTCCCACGATGGGAACTAGTATTTTCAGTTTTCCCAGTCCAACTTTCTTCCCCCAGTCAAGTCACTGATTCCCTTAGTGATCTTAAACAAATAGTTTGATTTAATTGCACCCAAATCAAGCCAGCAGGATAAGTAAAGTAAAAAGCAGCTTTTCCCTGCAAACCAAACCCTATGCCTGAACTATGCCTTCCCCAGTAACCAGACACGAGTGAGAGTAACACATTTCCCCTTGGGACCATTGTAAGGGAGTCAAGCATTCCAAATGTGTTTCAAAACCTAGAAGATGGGTTCAAGTTTAGTCTTGAAAGATATTCTTGCTAATCCAGTAGTTAACATGATGGTTTTGCATAAAATAAAGAATCTTAACTATTTAGAAGTATATTATTATAGTGTTTTTTAAAGAGTTGCTATTACTTAAAACATATTAATTTACTTTTTCACTTCAAACAGACTAGATCTCAACTGTTATGTTTTTTAAACTCTGGTGGCTTTCTTAATGAATACTTGTGACTCATAAGGCCTATTATTAGTCCTTCTGAGCATACATTAACTAAAAAAAAAATTATAGCAAGCCAGCTTTTGTGTACTGTTTAGCAGAAAGTTCACAGTATTATATAAACCACTGCAATGTAGTTCCCCTTTAACTATTAAAAATGTATTGTAACCTACTTGTTTTGGGTATGTTCCATTTTACTTCCTAATCCAAATAGTGTTTGTTACATACATACACCTTAGTGATTGTGGCATCAAACTGAAGTTATCAAAATATTGAACCAGCTGCTATACAGGAACAGCTCCTGACTGATATTTTTATCTGAGGTTATTTACTAAGTCTTTGTGAGTATTTCTGTCCCTCAGTGAGAGTTAGATTTTTTTAAAAAGCCAACTACCTTCCTCTCTCATTAACCACAAATGATACTGCAGATGCTTAGCATTTGTTCCATGGAATCCTATATCCATCTGTTCCCGATAAATTCATTCACAGGGAGTATCCCTATAGCAAGTACAATTGTGGAATGTCCACACAAAGTCACAAGGCTTACAAATTGAGATAATATCCACTTTTTATGCTAGGCAGCTAATCTGTTCATTTATACAATTTTTGAAGAGGATGTTGAAAAAAAGAACTTTTGAAAATGGAAAATGAAAGTCAGCATTTCTTTCTAGTCTGAATGTGTGGGAATTCCACCACTACTCCATTTTTGGTCTGACTTTTTTACAGCATTTTTTGTAAGATTGTACTACCTTTACAGCAAATTATTAAATTTTAAGTTATTAAATTATTAAATATTTTAGACAAAGTTATAAACTCTTAGCAATTGATTTTTGTTCATTTTTAAGTATCTGTGGTTTTGAAAGGGCAGTAGATACACAGTAGTCTGTAACATAATTTTATAAATAAGTATTACAGGAATAATATAAAAGAATCAGAGCTACATAGGATCCATGTACCCATTTCTTTTTAATTCTGCAGGCTCCTGCATATTTCATTCCCAGTAAATGCTATCAGATTTTCCCAAAAGGGCCACCAATAAAGGTTTGAAATTATTTTTAAAATGTATTTTCCAATTTCTCTCACATTTGAACAATCACATACAGGCCTCCCTTTCCATTGCTTCCTAAGCATAATACAATCTAAAAATGTTTATTCAACCTCCTGTTGCCAGATGCAATCCTTTGAAAGGAGGGAAACTATACTTAAACAGAACATTTAACTTATATCTATCTAATTTAAGGGCAACGGTGATTACTACAAGATGATGGGAAAATATACATTTTTTAAAACATGGTGGCTTGGAAAGTTATTTTTCAGATTCATACTGCAGACAAAAACAACAAAAATCCACACCTGAGTGCCCACATAACAAGCAAAGCTCCTGTATCTTCTCCCAGTGCTGGGAAGGATACTTTCCATACATGAATGGAAGTGTTTGAGTAGGAGGAGCAGGATCTAGTACACTGAAAAATTGTGGTCTGTTATAATCACAGAGCCTACAAGAAAATAAAATCTTAAACTACAAAAAACCCCTAAGTATTAAAAAATAGACTGAAATGTTCTACATCCTTGTTACTGCAGTTCTCTGCTGTTGTAATTTTAATGGGCACTTCGTTCTAATACCATCAATCTTCATTTTTTATTTATTTGCTAATTTGTTTGCTAACATGAGAAAGAGAAGATCATTTACAATAAAAGCCCATCTGCATAAATTTGCGCTAACATAATTGCACATTCTAACGTTCAGACAAGGACATATTGATTATACCTGAGATCTATTAGTTAACAAATCTGGGACCACAGAAATGGATTTTTAAAAAGTAATTCAATAACACAAATAAAATAAAGTACTTACAGCCATCCTAAGGAGCAAATCTGGTTGTGATTTCTGGCAGAAATCATAGTGCTTCCAGGTGTTGAAGATGATGTATTAAACTGATGAAGGAACTGTATTTCATATGTGAAATTTCATATGAAGAGTAGTGCTGTATTCTCAGCATTTAAACACAAACTAAGCATAGCTGGCCACTGCTCTGGACACACCTGTAGTGTTAAGACTGCTGTACAGCTGCTATTCTTGCACTTCATGTCTAGCTGGACTACTCAATTTTGGCACACAGAAAAGGTCATTAGCTAGGTTATTAAAGGTTATTAACCAATACTTGAGAGGAATGACTTCCCTGTGTAACTATAGCAGAAAAATACAGAGTTAATCACATTGAAAACATTGAAGTGACTGCAGAGAAAATGGTTATTTGTGTAGAGCTTAAGCCATGAGTTCATACTCAAATCCATTCTATATTGCCCCAAACAGTGTTTAAATAAATACTACACCAGGAAATACTAAATATCTGCCTTAAGTTTGACCACGAAATACAGTTATAGCTGTACCCTCCCCTTTGGTGATTGTCAGGCAGTTGAGATGATCTCAATGACGGCAGATTTTTTGTTAGATCCTAAATCATTATGTCAGGACCCACAGTGGAGTCAAGGTAAGGCAGCTATAATGTGTCTTGCAGATATGGGTTCTGTATTTTAAAATATTTTTAGAAGGCCAAATTTCAAAACTTGGTTTTAAATTAGGCCTCTTTACTTAATCATTAAGAATTCATACTACCCAGTTTGTCTTACCTACATATACATACCCTTAAGTAAATTGGGAGACAAGTAAGTCACCAACTAGAAATTCTGTATTTAGGTGGGAGGAGGAATTGTTTATGCAGCATAACTGTCAGCAATTATTGCTAAGCAATGTTCTTGAACACAGACTTAAGAAATTTTGGATTTGGGGGCAGCCAGTGCGGATACAGATTTTGCCATTAGTGTCATTTCTATAGCAGAAAGGCACAAACCCTCATTTGCAAAATTCAGGTGTTAACTTTGAAAAGGCTTGTAACTCTATGCAAAAATCATAATTTAATTTCCTGCATTCAATTACAAAGCTGTAAGTATTCTACTTTCATCATTGTTGTTTTTCCATTTTAATTACTTTTGGGGCAGACTTCTTAACCTGTGATTAATGTGTATGTGAAAAACAACAATTTAATGATGGGACAAATGTTGTATTTATTTTACTAGGTTTTGCTTTGCTTCTGGCTGATGCAGAGATTCTGTGTGCATTTACAGAGATTTCCAGGGCTGGTTCTGAGTGTATGTATGTATGTGACATACATACTCTGCTGTTTGCTAGACATGAGGTTTTTACTTCTTTTGGGTCAAATAATACATAATAAATCAGTTTGTGGAGACAATTATCTGATTAGAGATTCCTATCAAATAAAATATCCCTTCTTTCATGTTACTTTTCTGAGTTTGTGTTCAGCTTGAGTCAAGTAGTACTGGATTCAGTACACTTCTCATTTTTCTTTTCAACAACTTATTTCGGAATAAATTCTTTTGGCACCATGAAATCTGAAGTATTCTTTTCCCTGCTCTAAAAAGGGTTAATATTAAGCACAAAGGAAATAAAAATGCTGCTGTCTGAATTTGAAGCAGCAGAATAGCCTAAAAAATCCTTAGGGTATCACTTAGTGCTACACAGATAAACATCTCTGACCATAGAACCTCTTGTAAAAAAAAAGTACTTTTTAATTGAGTTCTTCTGAGCACATATACTGTGCTCTCAAGCTGTTCAAAGGTCTCCTTGTGTCTCCCTCCCCATTGCTTTGCTTCTCTAGTGAAATAAAAGCCCTTCAAGTTGACAAAACCATTTGTGTTTTCACTAGAAAGAGAAAACTGAACAAATGACTGTGCAGTAATCTTTGAATCGTATGCTGAGCAATGGAGAAATTGGTAGGTAAACCATCCCTCTAGAGATGGATACACAAAAGTTCATTGCAGTTGGTTTAGTATGTACAATTACTTTAGATTTCTTGGTCTTTGCCTGATGGTTGGTAGGCTTCAGGAGAGTTTTCACTTACTGCTAGAAAATAAATAAATTTCTTCTAAACAGTCCAAATATTTTCATATCATCTAGGTGACCCAGAGATGTGTGTCCAAGTCTGAAATATTTTTTCATTCTCTTATTTATCAGTTTTGCTGGTAGAAGCATTAATTGCAGTCTGCTAGCTATATAAAGGAAAAAACAAATTAATAGAGGGCTGTTCACTTGATTTACTGTAAATTAGAAGGTATTTCCAAGGGGAAAAGAAAGATTCAGGCAGCATTTGCTCTCTTGCTATTGTAAAAAAAAAAAAAAAAAAAAGGCATTGTTCATTTAAAATAATAGCTTTTACAGAATGAGTCTATCTTTTTCCTTACCGGAAGATTGCAGGAACAGAACACAATTAATGCATTTACTGCCACTCCTGATTAAAGTAAAGATTTAAGGTCCTGCATATCCTGTCTTAACCTGATTTCAAAATGTCTGTTTTTCAGATAATGCCAATATGATGGTCATTTCAGAACAACAGTTTACAGTCTGGAACACTGACCCTTCCGTGGATCTCAAAATAACAAATTATCCCTGTGTCTATCCAGACAAAAACTGGAATATGTTTGCTAATACAGCTAATTACAACTTTCTCCCCTCAAAATTAGTAATTTCCATTACTGTTTTAATTTATAGTTCTCCTATTAAAAATTTTCCCTCTTTTAGCTCTAAACTGAGGACTAAACAGATACCTGTAGCTGATTAACTCTTCAATTAATTAGCCCTGCATAAATATGATGGGACAACACACTGAAGGGGTGTGCAAGATTTATGCTCTATTACTACACAGAAGATAATTTCATCACACATGTCTGGTCTTGGATCTATTAGCATAATAAAACTAAAAACCTTGTCATATGGTACCCATGGCCAGCCTTTGACTTCAGATTTTACCAAAAATCTTCATCATCTTCTCACTGAAAAAAGAACAGCAAATATCTAAGAACTTGCACTCTATATCTGCTTACAGAGTGCACTGAAATCATAAGTATAAGCACCGAGGATACAGTGTAACTGCAATAACTAATTCACCAGTTTTAAAAGAGACCAAGTTTCAGAACTCATGCATTCACTTCAAGGGAGTTCAGTCTCTTAAATTCAGTAAATCTCAACATTTTTAAAAAAACCAGGAGATATGGAATCCTGAAAATCAGGGTCATATTTTATTCAATAGCAAAACCAGTTAAATAATTCCTGTGCAGTTAAGAGAACAACATTCACAAAGCCAGTAACTTTCATGAACTTAAGAGAATGAAGTAAAATTTGGTTCAGAATCACTTGAGGTCACCCCCTGCCTAGAACTGTCTGTGTTTTCAGGTACATATCAAAATTTGAATGTGAATCTGTCTGTACATTAACTAGAGCAGATTCTTACAGTGTTGCTATTCTGCAGAGCCTGTTTCCTTCACTCCCCTTAGTTTTACAGATGAAAAGGAGCTGTTTAAGGTGAGGAAACTGTTGGCAGCAAAATAAACTAGCTTGGCAAAAGATCAGGAGGTTTCAATCTCTTGGCAAGAAATCAAAGTTTCCTTCCTTTCTTTGTTTAAAACACTTGATCTGCTATTCTCTGAACAAGGCATATGGAAAATTCTGAAGAGATTATCCATTTCTTTATTCCTTTCCCTGCCTGGAACTGGCGTAACCTAAGAGCCTTTAGAAGGACCAAATATAAGAGTACATACTCGGTTTTGGTTCTCATGGGTAGTAGATCCTGGATTAGGATTATGAATTCATGAGTTATAGGGTTTTTCATGCAGGATCTGTCACCACATTTTCATTCACTTCAAACAGAATATAACATCTTGATTTAGTATTGACACAGGAAGATGGGGAGAGGAGACAAAATGTGACCTGCAGAAATGAGAAAAATCACCTGGGGGGTGGAATTTAGGAAAACCAATATTGGAACATTTATCCATTTCTTGATTTAACAGAGTAGAACTCTCACTATGGAATGTCTTATACTAAAATGAAAGCATGAAAATTCTTAGATTGTCTCAGACAATATATCATTATCTGATTATTTTAAGCAGCATACAAAGTGTCCTCACAATTTAGTAAGAGCCCATTTTGTGATTTCTCCCTTTGTACTTGATGAAAAGATGCAGTTGAGCAATACAACTGAAGAACACAGCTTCCCACATTTCTTCAAAAAGTACTGAGAATGTTGCTGATTTTACTATTTATTAAATAAAACCAGATCTGAGTATCAACAGATGCATAACTGTAGAATCATTACACCTTTACACAGCCCTTCAGAGTCCATCCTTTTTAATGCAATACCTTAAACTTGATACTTTTTTTTTGCAAGTGTGTTCTGACAGCTCATTAGTTTGATGCTAGGTTCCAGATTTTGGCATTAAGTTAGCATGGGAAACCAAAACTTTACATACTTGAACATACTGCTGCCAGCACTGCTTAGCTGTCTTACTCAACTATCCAGAATTAAGTCTTTGCCTTTACTCTGTGCAGCAAGATATTTAAATTGGTCTCTTCAAACCTTACTCAATATTAAGATGAATATTTCTATGTGGATGCTGATTAAAATAGCCTGCAACTGTGATACAGTTTATTTACAGACATGTACAGTAGTTGTACTAAGGAACTCATGTGAGTTAAAATATCTCCCTTTTGCTTACAAAAATATTCCTTAAACTACAGCCTAATTTTCAATATATGTTGATTTCGGATTTCTCATCTTTTTGGACACCAGGTAATTACTGATGTATCATTATCTTCTCAAGGTAGCTTGGTTTTTACCAACTTCATCACAGTTTTGGGGTCAAAAATAGCCTCTTATCTGTTTGCAAAAATGCCTTAATGCATCAAGTCTTAATGGGGAATAGGACAGAAGTCAGCCTGGAGGAGGGGAAGAAATCTTGTAAAGAACAGAAAGGAAAAATTCCTGTATTCTTCAGAAAAAAACTGTGCCTAATGATTGGCATCAAATCAGATTCACAGTTCTTGCATAATTAGGATAGAGTAAAACATATTTCCAAGCCAGATGCCATATTTGAGATCACTATTCTGTCAACTCGGTCTGTACGAGTTCACCAGAGAGTTTCCTCCTCTTGTTCCTGACATCTTGTTGTCATAAACAAGACATTGTTCATGGTATTCTTTGTTTAAGGTATTACATTTTGGAAACAGAAGCAGGATTCTTTTGCCTTGTTTGTAAATCAGGCCTCTCTCCAGTTATTGCAGAGTAACAGGCTAAATTGGTAACTGGTACTAGCAGTTCTTCTTTATGATCCTGGTGTTATTATTACTGATAATGATAAAAATTATCCATACATCTTACTATGAATTTCATTCCTTCCTACAAGGAAATGCACAAACAGGAATGCTTTAGAGCCTTCCTATCTGGTCCTGTTGCAGACATTATCTCACTGGTTCCGCTCGGATCATCAATTTCTATCAAGAAATAGCTCCACTGTCACTTGATCTAGAGAAGCCATTCCTAACAGTGGGACCAAACTGACTCCATGCATTATGCAACCTGACTTCCTTCTGTTCACTTCCATACTCCCAAAGCCACTTCTGCCTTCCATGCTGGTGATGCCAGCAGCAGGCTCAAGCCCTTATATCACTACAGTGCTATGCTCTGCCGTATGTCCTCTGAGAAGTCCAAGACATGGGAACTTCCCTCTTTGTAGTTCCGTTGATGTGTTTGCACAGACTGAGCACTAAGCACTGCAGAACAGCAGTAGTTCAAAGAAAGCTTCCACCATTGTCCCAAAGGTGTGCAGTGGGAACAGAATGTATTGCTGTAGCAATGTTTGCAGACAGGAGTGATTAACAAATCTGCTCTTACTTGCAGTAGCCCTGCAATTCAAAAGTCACGAGACATGTCTAGCACATCCCATGTCATGCGTGCTTGAAGTCTAGCAAAGCAAACACAATTGAACATTCCTGTACAATAGCTGTTTTTTTAAACAGTTACTTCACTATTGTTAACTGAACTACAAGTTATGACAAGTGATATACCCATAGTCATCCCTTTGGCATTCTTTATAAAAACATGAATCACGGAAACATTCATCCTGAGGAACTCCCATCATAAGGACATGTACACAGTGTGTCATTCAGCCTCGCTGTATCTTTCCACTCTGTAAAATGTAACTGTCAGAACAACTTCGATGAATTGTATAGGCCAACATGTAAGTTTGGTAAAGCGCAACTGATAAAACACATGTCAGAATTCATTAGTTATGTTTAACTTCAAGTAATGCCTGTGTGAACAAAAATGAAAATTTTCTTTCTTTGTAAGTCATTCTACCAAACACTGCAATAGCACCATATCAGCGTACATTAATGAGAAAACAAAACACCTGGACGAACTGGCCAACTAACACAGCTCCGACATTGACAAGCATAGATAAACTGCATAAACGGGATAAAATAACTATTGAACCAGATCGTGCTTACACTTGGTCAACAGGAAAGGGATGAATTAACCACTGCAGCTGCCCCAAAATTGTCAGAGGGAAAGGAATAAACCTAACATATCCAGAAGCCCTTTCAAAGAGACTCACGGGGCTTTTTTCCCATGTTTTTCCCCACAAAAGCCTTTCACCACTTGGGAGTAATGCTTGATGGAAAGGGTGTTGACAGCTATTGTTTATGGCACCTTTTGCCTGTCCAAGACACAGAACTAACAGTAAGTTTCCATGAAAACTGAAATGGCTTCATTCAGAATTGTGCCAGCTTTCTGGACGTGACAAGAGAGGGTACACAAGCGGGGTAAATAAAAGGACCATACGTTATGCTGTATGGAAGCAGAGGAACTCAGGAGAATGATGCTACCTACAGACATCACCAGGCATGTTTTCCCAGGGATAAAGGTACTTGTATTCCAAGAGACACAGTGACACCCCCTGTGTTCTTACTCTTCCTCTTTTCCAGGCAACAGGTACTGAAAAGATTTCACTCCCTAAAAAAGAGGGCTAAGTGGTAAGAATTTTATACTAGCTCTGCTCAGGTTCAGACAGTTATATAAATGAAACTCGAGAGACATACCAAACAATGATTTCCTAAGAAACATTAATCTTTTGGTCTACGTGTGTTAAATAAAATACTAGATTGAGTGTTACTTGCTGTAATGATGCAGTGCCTAATCATAAGAAGTCATGTGCTTAATTGAGTTGGTTTTCAGTTTTTGTCCATGCACTCCTCACTGTGCCCATGCAGCTCCCCAAAGCTGTTGTGACACAAAGCTCCAAATGCACTCCCTGAGCTGCACTGATCGCAGATGACCTTTACCCACAACATTACATGTGTCATACTGTAAAGCACCAGTAATTTCTTCCACCTGTAGATTTCAAAATTGATGTGTTTGTCACTTAGGAAAAACATGTGCTTTGCTTTTAGCAAAAATCCCAAAACTGGTAGGATTTTCAGGGCTTCTATGGTGCTATGTCTGCTAAGCTCTTAATTCTTAATCTAAATCCTATTATGGAAAAATAACACTGCATGTAATAAAAATACTTTTTTTACAATTCATTACAGCATAAAGAGATTAAATGTTTTGGTATTAAAAACCTAATGATAAAAAGATAAAAATTATTGTCATAAATCAAAGAAGCAATTTATAGTTTTTAAAGTAAATAACATGAGCATACTTACTTATCCTCATCATAGATGTGGATATTCAGATCCGAAAAATGTTACATGTATATCATTAAAAGCTGTAAAAGCAACAGTATTTTAAATACAGTATTATAAGCATTTCATTTCTAAAAAAATTATATTAAAAGTGTACAAAACCATTTGTTTTGCTTTCTCTATTGGCATTTGTTTATGATTGAAGAAATAACTATCTGATAAGCTCTTAGCTTAATGTAAAGTTGCCTTCCCTAGTAAAGATGCAACTGACAGCTAGGAATTTGCACACAGGCTCTTATTACTAAATCTATTTCATATTGGAATATAAAAGTGAACTACTTGCTGCAATACAAAGTATTTATTGACTAAATGAGCCTTTGCCATGAAACAACTGAAGGTACTCAGTGCCCCTGAGAAATAATCTTTGTGAACAATGATTTCATTAGGTTAATATTAATACCAAACTGCATCCTATCTCTGTGCTCAGTGAAATTAGGGGAGTAATGGTAAGGGAAACTTGGACTTGAGGTACAAGGCAAAATTCTTTCTTTTATAACCTCTCAGAGGCAGCAGTCTTTCTTCAGTGCTGTCAAACTTTAAACAATATTCTTATAAGAATACATTTCAAGCCGCTACGAATCTCACATTTCAGCCTGTTGAAGTTAGAATTACCAAACAGTTCCAATAGCTGGACTGATTAAAACAGGGCAGGAAAGACAGCACTGTTAGTACAATGTCTGCAGAGTTGCCAGGGCACTCTGTAACCTTTCACAGATGGCATTTAATGCAACAGAGTTCACAGGTTAGTTTTTTTAGATTACATAGCACTTGAATGTATTTTATCTGCTGGAATAAGATAAGAGGCAGGTAAGTGAGATACCACAATGCTGGCAAAGCAGGAAAAAGAGAGAGAGCTAGAAGAAAAAAAACTGCAGTTTCAAATTACATAATTTCCTTTTGCCACAACAACTCAAGTAATCCACAACCACAAGGTTATTTTCCTCCCACAAAGTCATTCCTCATTTTCTACCATAAACACCCAAAGTCCTGGTCAATACTTCTAACATGGGTCCTGCTTTTGCAACCCTTCCATATACACTTAAGTTTACTCACATGAATGGCATCTTTGGCTGCAGTAAGACAATTCATGGAACATGTAAATCTTTTGGGATTGCTGGCTTTTTGTTAAAGTGAAGCAATGAAGTAACTTCGCTCCTGAAAGTTTAACAAGGAACTTTACAGTGGCAAGAAGAAGAAAAGAACCACGCACTTCACAGATTCTTTAAAATAAGTTGAAATTAATTTTTAAAACACTCACTGAAAATGCTAACACGAATACAGAAGTAATCTTTGTACCGCTCCCTCTCCATAGTGCAAACAGAAGTTGTCCATTTTGTGAAGAGAATTTTAGAAAATGAAAATTATTATTTCAAACTAACACATTCTTCTCTGTCATACACCGTGCCAAACTGTGCATTATCAGACTTCGGATGTACTACTCTGAATGATTCATAAAACACTTAACATTATGGATCTCACTGATGCACACTGTGCTGGGATTAGTGACACTACAACATTTCTAAAACTAAATAACCTAATGTAATGCACACATGGTGTCCCGAATTCACAGATCTCAGTATTGCAATACATTTTGAAAAATGCAGACTTGCAACACCTGGTATCATATGGGATGTGTGATTCTAACAAGACATTAAATTCTGGTTCTGTCTATACATAACCTCTTTTCAAATGTGAACCGAAAATTCAAGTTGCGCATTGGAAAACCGACAGCCATTTCAGAGTACTGCCTTATGGTTCTGAAGGATTTTTGAACCAGCATTTCTATGGATTTGAGATTTATCAATTCAGGACAAAAAGGTTGATGCCACTAGCACTAATAGGTAGCTGTAATAAGGTGGTGATTGTGGTTTTTGTGTGGTTTTGTGGTTTTTTTGAGAATGCATATAATAATAAAGTTTTCTGTCATGGTTTCTTAAACATACTACCCTAGTAGCACTGTGAAAGCTTTCTGCACATGGGAGCAATGAGAAATAAAATCAATGGATGTCAGTAGTGGAAGCACTCTTGTAAATTCATGCCAGGACCACATCACTCTCAACTTCCTCTGCTTTTCACAATCTTTCAGGATCCTCCTTCTCAGTTAAAAGACCAAGTCAGAATTCAGCTTATATTGTTTGAAACTATTTCACAGAAAGTCTCCACTCAAAAGGCAGACAATTTTATGCTCATAATTCACAAACAGAATTATCCACTTATCCTAAGTAACACTGCTTTTCTTGACTTTTCACTTGAAAATTAAGTATATAAAGCACTGGAAAAGCAAATTTAAAAGGAAAAGAAAAGCAACTCTTTTCTACTCAGAACAACATGAAATATTACCAACATATTACTTAGCTGGGACTAAAGCACTTTAAGTATTTAAAGAGTGTTTGTTTACTGCAATGTTTGGGATGTACTATTAGGTTATAAATATATACTAAAGCTCTGTGCTGCACATGACAGACCTGACTATAGAAGACATTGTGTCTACAAGTTTTCCTCTTCTAAAGCAGATGTGTGAGTTAATCCCAGTGTCTAGTTAAAAGAAGTCCTTGAGCTCAGTCAGAGGTTTGTTGTATGAAAAACAGAAAATGGGACATTTGCAGCCTCCAGGACTCCAAGGAATGAAGTAGTTTCAATTTCCACTTTAGTCAATGGAAATCATGCCTGGATAGATGACAGTGACCAGCATGTGCAGGATCAGTTTTAAAAGCTGTGCAAAGAAGAACTGCCTATTTTCTTACCACAGAAAATCAGCAGGAGGCATCTCATGAGTAATACATTTCTCCAGTAGCAAGTATTCACAGAAATATTCCCAAGTAATTCAATTTACATTGTCATAAAATTGAAAAATAAAAACACATCAAAATTTGCATGAGAATCAATAAACATTTGAAGATAGTTTCAACTCGCATACACAACATTTTCGCCATTACAGCACTTTGTAGTATAATGCATTTTGCAACTTGAATTAAAATCTGTATTACACTGGAATAAATGTTTTGTAAAAAATCAATTACAAATTGCTTTGGTCTACCTATAGCTTAATTTATCACCAAGATACAGAAAAATTACCAGGAAATCTGATATAAGTCTAAAATTGCCAAAAATAATGTGTATTTACTTACAAATACATTTTCTTTGTATATAGTATTATCGCTTAAAAGAATACACTTAGTAATAATAAATAAATGCTTTATTCCATTAAATTGGTGCAACCTTATCTTCACTCCATTAAAATCACCTTTGAAAAGAGTTTGATCCTGTTGTTCTTATTTCCTAGTTGTATGTAGAGCTTTCTTTACAACATATGACAATTTGAACATAATACAATAAACCACCCAAAAACTAACAGGACTTAACAGACCGACTGGCTAACCAATAAGATTCCAAGTTTGACATGGTATATGAGCTCCACTGTCCCACTGTCTCAGATCACTTGAAAATTATAAAATCCTTCCTGAAAACTGTAGAACAAAGAGGAAATGTTAGTAGAAATAACAAGAAAGAAGAAATAAAACCAACAAATCACTGTATTCAAAACAGTAATCTGTCATTTTCAAAAGCTGTTGCCTCTTCACTCAATCATTGCTTTTTGTATTTCAGAATTTCTATTCTAAGCTTCTTGAAGAAATATGGTTCTTCATTTGATACATTACCAATAACACAAATATTATCTCCTTTGTTAGAGTGAAGGAAAATAATAGAGTCTATTCAGCTGGTGGTCCTACATAGCCTGTCAATGTCACAATACACTGGCTGGTTCTTCTCAAACAGGCATACTGAGTTTCTGAAGCAGTGTCAGAATATGGAAAGTTCTGAGGTGGTTTCTACTCTTTTTGGTATTATAAATTGGTAAATTTGGTAATTATAACAACAAACAAACTCCTGACTTAGCTTCCCCTCCATTTGCATAACCTCCGGAAGCCACTCTGTTGGGATCATTCAGTTCTTCAAACAGTCCAGTTTCAATGATTTCTTCCTGCCAGGGTATAGGGACAGCACCTGTCGCAAACCTTTTGAAGAACTTCTTATCTTTGTCATCAAACTCAACTCCTCGTATTTCAGAGAAGTCAGCAATGTCTGCAACATCTTTGGCATAGACAACTGATGGATCTGGCACAAATGGAGGGTCAATAAGGTTTGCCTCTAGCCTGTGGAAATTTATCGTTTTGAAGAACTTGTGTTTTCTTGGGTCATCATCTTCATTCCTGCAATAAAGCAAAAGTTTGTTCATCAGTGTGATGTTTTGCTCTCAGAGAGATACAGGGGTGTCTGTGTTTTGTACATGACAGTAGTTTAAGGGTATATATATATAAAATGCAACACAATTCCTTTTCTCCTAACCAAAGAATGGTGCATTGCACAATATAAGTGAAGCTGAAAAGCAGAAAACATTCTGATCCCATTACTCATTACTCCACCTCTCAGGGTAAATCAGCCTGGGCAGGGTGCCACGCAGGAGCTGCAGTGCTGCATCTGGGATACCCCATCCAAAGGTACACTTCCACCAGAACTGAACCCACAGCAGGATGAGGAGGGGAATATGGGATTCACTGTCCAACAAGTGAAGTTCAGTGACTGGCTCTATATGAACTAGGATAAGAATATCTATACTATCGGGTAAGAGTATGCATTAAACTCTAGTATTGGGTTTATTGGGTTAATACATCTGTAGACTGACTCTGAGCAGCAACACCCTGAATAGGAAGCTGGTGACAAATGACAATTCTGGTTTTATCTTAATTCAAAGCACCTACACATTTTCAGCATAAAAATCACTTACATCACTCAAATAAACACTCCCACTTTTAATGACTGTTCATTCAAAATAACTACTCTTACAAATTAACTAAGATTTTTTTTTAGGCAAGAGATTCACAGATTACATTAACGAATGTAAGTGTGCCACTGTCACAGACAGAACCCTGTATTAACAATGTTAAAGCCCAATAATAAAACCCAGAAAGGATTAAATCCTTGTAAATGAATAAGTTAAATACATGTTATGAAAAACAACTGCAGACCTCAGGGAAAACTTCAGTTGTAAAAGAACTAGTGAATTGCTTCACTGTAGACCCATAGAGAGACTTGTAGGATATTTTCTGATGATAAAAATCATTTGAGCCTCAAATGGCGTGCTTGTTGAAGCATGACCACAGACTATAGCTTTTGAAATGTGCCTCTAGAGTCAAGGCATGCAAAGTCTGAATTTGGAATTCTAGAGAAGGGAGGAGCAGAGAGAAGCACTATCTTTTCCACACCTGTGCATTCTTTTTTTAATATATTTATGGATGCACTGCTCTTGAAAGCAGTAATATAGGAAAAGCAAATTTGTCTGGGCTTTGGCCTCAGAACATAGTAGTTCCTAACACGTTGCTTTTTTCTTTTCCCACTTCCATACAAAATCAAACTTAGCAAAGTGTAAGCTCCCATGTATTTCTAGACAATGTTCTATGAACAAAATGTAATGTAAACCTCTGACAAGTCTTTTTATCTTTGCAAGTGTGTAGAAGCACCATACAGAAGTAGTAGGTTTGTGCAATTATAAGAAAATCTTAGTTTTTTAAGGCCTTAATTCCATGCATGCAAAATGGCTCCTCCAGCTTGGCACTACTGCCTGTTCCTCATGCTGCCCTGCTGTGCTTCTAGCCTGCCTTGGTGCTCCCTGGGCACAGCAGAAATGAAACCACCAGCTGCCCTTTTCAGCCCCTTGTTAGAAATTATCACTTTGCACCTCTACTGCCCAGTTCTTCCAAGCAAGCCACCACCAGCCACTATCCACTGTACACTACCATGACCAGGATGCCACATCACATCAGCCTGAAGAATGGCAGATGCTGCCATCCAGGCATGCTGGGCAATAAAGAAACCTATGTTTTCAACCCCAATGCACCACATGAACAAAATTATGAATGTATAGGTGAAGCCAACAGGGATCATGACTTCTGCATAGACATAAACTTGCAAAATCGTCTCCTAACTTACCTAGCCAGTGATAATCAAGTACTTGAGCAGCCTGACATGATTTATTTACATTCACTGTTAGCCTGAAGTGCTTTAGAGCTACTGTTCAAATTAACTGGTGTCCTGGGACACTGGTGAGCCAGTGGTGCTTACAATTCTATGGGGCAGATCCACTCACAGAAATCTCCCTTTATTTTGCTTTTCCTTTCTGTAACATAAACCAAAAAGGACTAGAAGCTGGTGGAGGCTCCAAAATGGATTGCTGCAGAGTTTCTCCTCCTGAAACTATAAAAAAATTTAAAAAATGTAAAGCTACATGAATGCCATCTACTGGAACTGAGGTATCTTCCAACGAGGTAGAGATGAACTTAAGCTCATCCTCTGTGAGCTGCATTTTTATGTAACTTAAATAGGAAGAGCAAATGAACTCACATGCAGTTGGTCAATTTTGTATTCTTCCATTAAAAAAAAAATTAAAGATCACTTTACAGATTTGAGATACCAAGCCCAAAAAAGCTTAAGAGGAGAAAAGTGGTTACATCCTTCCTAAGTTAGCTAGTGAAATCACATCTTCAATAAAAGAGTGGAGTATTTTAAAAGGTCAGGTGTACAAAATAAAGCTGTCTTTGAGCAGCTTTAACTTATGCAACAGGCACTTCTGTGGATAACCCAAGCACTTGTTGTCCTTAGTAGAATTACAGTGCTAATCTTTACATAAGGATGAGCTGTCCTGAATAGTATCGTCCTGTTTAGGAGTTATATGACGGCTTTTATTCTGGATCATGCTCAGGGTATACATCCTATTGTTTTCCTTCTCTAAGCATGGCACATCAGAGTAAGGATATCTTAAACAGCAGAAAATGAAAAATATGTGCAGTAGCCTTTCTGTGTACATTTCTCCTATTGCTGAGAAGTAATGGAACAATAAGCAGACACAAAGATTGTAAATTATTCCCTTGGCAAAGGGTATATGGATACAGTAAGTGAATAGTCTGTTGCTGGTTTTGTTTCAGACTTGCTGAATGAACTCGACCAAGTCACTCATAATTTCTAAGTTTCATTCTCCCGTACTCTGAAATTTGCTTTCTTCACAAAGTGCTGTAAGTCCAAATGTCTGCAAAGTATGCTGACTCTAAGTTAGAATGCTCTGAATGTTGTCTTAAATTTACTTTTAAATTAAGCTTTAAAAACATATTAAAATAAGATAGATTTTGTATTAAACATACTCCATGTGCTGCTGAAAATAACGTTTTTCTGCTGCCTTGCATAGTTGCTGAGAAAATTTATCAAGCACAAAGAATAGCTGTCTCCATTTAGCAACAGGATATTAAGAATATGTGTATTAATAATCTATTATCTTTCATTGGAGTTAGTTCTTTCAAATGTTTGTCCAACATTTTGAAAAATTTTTCCACATTATTATGAAATATAAATTTAGAAGACTATCTATGCATTTTCAATGAGATCCTTTGTCTATTCCACCTTTAGACTGGAAAAGCATCCAATACATATATTTGTATCCACAGATGATTCAAATGGTGTATTCTAAAAATAGATACTATCAGTTTCCTATTAATTTTTTGCATTATTATATTTCTTTTATTTGTCTATATTGCAAATGTAGATCTGCAATCTGTCTCATTAGAAATGCACTAAATTATTTATACACACACACACACATCAGAGGGATCAGAGCTATTACAAGTTAAACATTACAAGGTTTAGCTTTGCAATTCTCTTATTGAAGAGTTCCTTGAAATTGCTAAGTCAGGGACACAGCCACCAGTCCTCATCAACCCAAAGCCACCTCTGAAGTGCCCAGAAATGTTTTGCTTTATAGTATTTTGAGCCAAATATTCTTTTTCTCCCTGGGATGAGTCAGGATGACCAGAACTACTACATTTTTTAAAAGCACTTGAGCAAAGCAGAGGGGTTAAGGTCTCTTCAGTAAGAAGCCAATGATGCAGTCTTGCAAATTAGATATCTGCAGGGAAGAGAATCCACATTGCAGATCTGGATTTCTGCCCACATCATTCCAGTAAACGATACAGCCTAATATTCTGCATTCAGTCTGCACCAGCAGGGATGCAGATACCTACTTGAATATCCTTTATCTTTAGGAAAAAATGTGTAAGAAAAAGGGGATGCCCCTTTCTCCCAAAATGTATAGAGTCTAACATGGAAAATAACGAGAAGGCAACTCCTATGAGTCACTGGAATGAGCACAGATGATCCCACTATTGCAACAATATTCCTTTATTTTTATATAATCTTCAGAACTTTCCACCTCTTTCTTCCTAGAAGTGAAAAGGGAAAATTCAGTATTCTGCAGAAAGTGAAGATCTAACCCATTGCATGCAATAAAAAACTGTATTTTTTTCAGCTTTAATCTCTATTGTATTGAGATTGAGAAGGCATACCTGCTTCCTAAACGGTCCTCTTTTTTCTTAGCCAAAAACAGCTGGCAAATATCTTTCACTTCCTCTGTAAAGCTGGCATGTTCAAATTTCACCTCATCTTCCAGAGTTCTTCTTCTAACCTCATCCTTACTGACCTTTTCTTTGTAATCCTTGAATGGTGTTCGCCCAGCAACCATCTCATAAATAGTACACCCCATAGCAAACCAGTCCACGGGATAGCTGTAGTCCTCTTCCTTCAGGATTTCCGGAGCCATGTAACCATTTGTCCCAGCCTATTGCAAACACACAGACAGATTTACTGTACAATGTCAGTAATGAAATGCATACAATTAAACAGACTAGTCTATAATTCTTCCAAAATATTAATAATTCTACTGATATATTTTGTATCTAGAAACTTCGACTTTTTTTTAATCTAGAAACTGTGAGGTATAACATTTTTAGCACATGGACTGTATCTCTCTTTAAATATCTTGGCTCACAGAAAAACTGTCTTAAATATGCTTTTCAAAAGTGAAATGTCTGTGCAGTTTCTACCTAAAAGTGGTTTATTTTTAAATTCATTGCTAGCTTGCTTTCTTCTTCTTCTTCTTCTTTTTTTTTTTCTGTTGAAGATATTGTTAGTTTTGTTGGGTAAACACAAGTAGCAATCAATTTGAAAATATTTTTAAAAATACAAAAATCAGGAAGAACAATCACTGATCCCCACCCTGTTCAATGTTTAAAACTTGTCCAACACAGGGGTCTGCTGCCAGTAAGAAAATTCTCATCAAGCCAGTAGCTGAGCTGCATGAGGAAATTCTCAGCTACCTTCCTCTTAGTTTCTGGATAAATGTTCTACCACCAAGGGCCAAGAAAAACTCTGAAAACCATTGTAAGAAAGTAAATCTATGAAACTTATAATTCATAAATTACACACATTTGGGTGAAAGAACAAGTTCCTATTTCCTGACTAAAAAAAGATGCCTGAATAAAGACAATTTACAGCACTAATAGCCCCTTCTCTGAGAGAAGAAATGGCCACTCTTTGAGAGGGGAATCTGTCTGCTTCCTTGCCAGCCCAGGCCTGCCACTTTCCCCTTGGGGGACAGGCTGCAGTGTTTGAAATAGCTCCTGCTGCCTCTGTCCCCGGGGAGCTGATTCACCTGGCAGGGAAGCCAGCTCAGCCTCTCTCTACACTTTCTGCTGCACTGTTCCATGACTGAGGACATGATATTTCAATCGGAACAGCATTCCCTCAGCTGAACCCACGTTTACTGCATCTCATGCTCTATTTTATGTATTTACCAGATTCAGCTATTAGTGATAACTACATCTGAAGTTGCTTGCACCTCTCATAGATTTTTTAAATACTGGGACTGATGTACTACCAGTAAAACAATTTAAAATTAAAAACTATGTTTGTGCAAAATCTCACTAAAGGTTATTCAGGATGGTCATTGTTACTACTACCAGAATACACTGTGACAGAGATTCTCTCCATAGCAAAACAGTTAGAAAAAGGTAACTAAAGCTAAGCTCATTTGGATAAATTGTATTTATAAAAAGCACAGCTCAACAGATGAATTTTATTTTATGGGGTTGGGTAACTCCTCTAAGTTTTGCAAATTTGGGCACTGTACTTCCAAGTGAGGTCTCTCCATAAACTTTAGCTTTGTCACTGCACTTTATGACATATACTCTACTGTAAACAATGTGTGCAAGGGGGAACATCTTAGCACCAATTAAAACATAAGCCTAACAGACAGACAATTTAATCCATTTTATTTTCTCTCTTTGTAGTTTGTTTTACTTTTAAGGATACAGAGCAAAATCCTACCTATGGTTGAAAAACAGAAATGAGATGAGAAGAACAAAAATATCAGTCAGGTTGAAAGCAAAAGGAAAAGTTAAAAGCGAACATTTGCCTCCCTTACAAAAGCCAGAGAAGTACAGAAGAGCAGCACGGGCACTGCAGCTGCTGACATCATCCCACAGGCAATTTGTACTGCTTACACTGGATTTCTCTAAATAAAAGTTAATATTGAGAGACACTCTGACAGTATTACATTTTTAGGTATGATTACTGCTCCATTCAGGGAAGGGGGCAAATGGACCACAGAGTCAAATATGGACTACAGACCCCAGATCCATCTGGCACCAAAATAACCTGGAAGGGAGAAGAGAGGTTGAAAGTAGCAGAGAAATTTCAGTACAAAAGCATGCACACAGAGATCACTGTGGATTAGTAAACACAGCTCTAAATAGGTTTCTGGAATAGTTTTTTCTTTTCTTTTTTTTTCTCCTTCTGGGAAGCAATAAACATTCTTATCTTTACTGAGATGAAGCTGGGACACTAATGCCTTGAAAAACTATTGAGTCACATTACCATCAAAATGTGCCCTGACAGCACAATATGGTCGTTCTGATAAGACATTACTTTGCTACAACTTAGCATGATCATATACATCTGACATGGAAAAGTCAGAAATCTACTGTCATAAATGTGTCTCAAGGCAGGTCCTTTCAGAGTGCCTATTTCCTTCCACTTGTGTTTTCTCTTCCACAGCTGTTTTTTCTAAAGAAATATAGTTGCCAAGTAACTTCAGTCTCCTCCATGAGCATTTTCCACATATCCTCCAGTAGCACACACCATCCAAGAAGAACACCGTGCTTTGACATGGTGCTTGTGTTTCTCAAGAACAGAGAAAGCAAGGCCATCACCACAGACCAAAAAGATGGCACGACCACAACTTAACAGAAAACAAAATGGACCAACAACAGCCTCCCTTCAGACTGAAGTGACAGGCTGAGGATGAGCTGAAATGTAAACAAGAACTAAATGTCAACATTCTAAACTAGTAGCACTGAAATCTTGAGCTGTCACTGAGTTGATACAACTCCATCTGAGGAAGTGTAGAAACATATAGTGCTTCTGATATGCCAAACCATTTCAATCCAGAATTTCATAAGAGCTGGTTTTCTCATGGAATTTCACCCAAACTTGAATCTAAAAACAAATCTCTCCCAATCCTGAAGCTTTCCTTCTATTCCCAGTGAAGGAACAGGCTAAGAAGCAGGAATCTAAACCTAATCTCATAACCCTGAGACTCAAAACCCACTAAAAGATTACTATTTTATAGCACAAGCAAACACATTTCACAAGTAGTCAACAGCGATTTTTAACGGGGAAGGAAAATAGTAAGGGGGAAAAAATACATAAATCTCTATCAAAACAGCAATCTGAAGAAAGGAAGAAAGGAACTTAAATTTTAGTCTTTTCCACCTATTTCTATATATGTGTAGTTTTGGCAAAATCATTTGGGAATAAAGATGCTAAAGCCTTTATCATTCGCTGTATTAGAGAACACACAGAAGGAATTATTCAGCACCTGGAATTGGAAGAACATAGATCCTTCAAATGAAGATTTAATTCTGTCTTTGGAGAGTAGACAGCATTAGAGGGAAGGTAATACCTAACATCCCTACACTAATCATTATACAGAACAAGATGCAAAAATCAGATCATCTTTCCAGAAAAAGAGATCCTATGGCAACAGGAAAGGCTGTCTCAATGACCTCAGGAGAAGTTCATCGAAGGAGGTAAAACAGAAGCTTTGTGAAGGTAGTTTTTAAACTGTACAGCTCTCACTAACAGTGAGATTTGAGCAGCAAAAAATAATGTATTAGGTGGAAAACTTACCCACTGATTCCCAAAACGAAGGTGAATTAAAGTAAATTACTCTTGGCAGGGCATGGGGTAAATTAGTATACTGTAAATTACATTCTAGTGCAAGAATGCAAAAAAAAAAAAAAGGACAGAAAGCAATAACAACAACAACAAAAAAGCTACCACAAAAGATAAATGCATTATTTTTGAGAAGGAGTCTATTTCCCATGGGTTGGTATTGAATATTTAATTCAGTTAGAACTATCTGACTGTGCCTCAGAATGGATATCTTCGAGTATGGGATACTGGTATGTTTATCACACAAAAAATCACTAGGTTTGTAAGATTTTGAAGATGTTTTCATTCAATGAAGTTTATAAACAAATTCAGAAGCTGAATAGTAACAGAAACCCACTTTTTCTTACTAGATCTTCACGTGGATAAATTTCACTCTTTTAGTAAGAACAGGTAAAGTAACAAACCCATACTCAAAGTTAATTTCTTTGTTGTCAATTCAACACTAATAGCATGTGCCTTGGATTTTGACTAAGACCAAGCACATTATTTTCTTCTTTCCTGTAGAATTCCTGGTAAAACAAGGAACCATTTGATATATGTGTTAACTGATCGAGCGGTCTTACAGAGACACAAACACATAGTATTACACCCTCACTGACCTGGAAGCATCTAACAGGACACAATAAATAAAAATATCACAAAGAAGACAAAAAATGTTATATTATCCCAACTTTTTACAGAAGACAGAAATCTTATGCCACTGCGGAGGCACAGAACTTTCTGAAGCATAGTCAGTACAACACTAGCTATTTTTTCTTCGCTCTCCATCTAATATTGTCTTCTGTGATGATAAGCAGGATGCCTTACTTGCACATACTGCTTGAAATACAAAAATAATAATTAAATTTCAGTCAATTAAATTTTAATTGACGTGCTCTTGGAAAGGGTTCCCAGATCTACTTCTTCCTTTATTTCACTATCTTGAGAACAACCCAAAAGACAATTTTTCAATAATCCTCTGAAATGTAATGACCAAATGCTGTCCTTGGCTACATTAGCAAAGAAGTTCTGTTGAGTGGAATTATTCCTTTGAGTGTGGTTTGACAGGGTATAGTAGAAATGACTCATCTGAAAGTATACAAATATTTCTTTTGTGAAATGTGATCCTGCATAAATTTTTCAAAGGTCACATAATTATAGTCTTTTAGTAATTCAAGATGTGATCCTGAGAAACACTAAGTGCACTCAGATCCCAGTGCAGTCAAAGGGTACTTGGCACAGCAGAGCTTGGAGCAGAACGAGGCTCACAGTGCAAGCAGCTCTCACCTCCCTCTGACTGCTGTCCCAACAAGGGAAAGCCTTTCAACACTGCCCTTATCCCAGGTTCTAGCAGGTGCAGGCAAGAAAGAGAGAGAACTCTCTGGAGCTTTCAGCAGCACAGACACAGGCAAATGGAGAGAAACGGGATTTAGATCTCGCTACCTTTTCCCACAGATCTCTGCAAAACAAACTCAATTGATATCACAAACCAAACAGTAAAGCAAATCAGAATGTCTATCTTTTGTTTGCCATGGCACAAGAACTGTTGAACAGAGGAAAAAAAACAAGCTGAGTTTAGCTCTATCAGCTGTTTCCTGGGGCTCGGTCCTTCCTTCCTCCAAGGGGTGCCACTGCCTGCTTTGTTCTCTTGTCCAGCTGTTCCTCCACTCCTTCAGCAATGGCCTTAATAGACCCTGCAGGAATGCAGGAACAGACCACAGAAATCTCTTCTCTGCACATGAGCTACCAGGCCCTGGATGCGGAGAACAACAACAGATCTGCCCCTGTCACTCACTTCACCATCTTAATTCTTCTCCCAAGAGTCACTGTGAAGAGGAACAAAGCGTAATTTAAATGAGTCATACAGAATTGGAGTTCCACCACAGTTTCTCACCACATGTTCATACAGTAGCAAGAAACTAGCTGACCCAAATAATAGGCAACTATTTTTTAAAAGAAGATAAAAACAAATCTAAATAGGGCAAAAGGCACTCTGAAAAGTGTCACAGACAAACGACTCTGGCATACTGTTAGTACTTAGCAGAGGGAGGGACCTTTGATGGGATGGCCCATCATGAACTGATGGGCTGCTGATTCAGAAGAACACAAGGAGGACTGTTCAGAGAAGCAGGAGAAGATAATGAGAAAGACTATACTGGATCTTAGGAGCTACTGAATCCCATACACTCACATAAGATTCAAGACCAAACTTTTTTTGATTTTCACATAAGAAGACAATTTTCATAGGGAAAGTTAAGTGTTTTTAAAAAAGCCCACACAGGCAAAAGCACAAAACGGACAAAACAGATTTTTGCTATATTAGGAAAAAAAAAGAAAAAAATTGCTTCTGGGTTAAAAGTCACTAAATGGAATAGTAAAAAAAAATCCACCATTGTTTTTTTTTTTACCCTTTTTGGCCTTGGCCATCAGTAATCACTGAAATGAAGGACGCCGCACAACTGAAAGAGAAAGCCACTCTGTGCAGTAGGGACTGCTGCCTGTGTGCTCCTTTCTCCTTGGGAAGAGAGGCACAGTTACAGCCTGGTTTTGTTTTAGTTTCACACTGTATGTAAGTCAAAGGGATAAAGGGCTTGAGGAAGGACAGTTGGGTAACTGGGCACCGATTTTAACTTTGGATTCTAGAGCAGCTCTCCGCTTTCCTCCTGTGTGATCACACATCAATCTTTGCCTCAGATGCCTACTGGAAAAAGAACCTGCTAACACTCCCACCTTGGTGAAGTGTCATCAGAAGAAATACGCATTCACAGACAGGGAAGCAATCCGATATTATAGGATGGAGCATTTAGGACAAGCAGAACACTTGGTAGAGACTCATAAGCACACAATTAGAATTCAAGAATTATAAGGGTTCTCTAGTCTTCCTGTAACATTATTTTCCCTTTCATTTCCTTTTAAATTTCTCCTGACTGTTTCCCATCTCTAATGTGGAAATAGTAATACTTCAGAGATGTTTATGCTTTCATTATTTAGTGACTTCAGAATATTCCATAAACAGTGTTAATACGGGGGAAAACTCTCCATCTACTTAGCTCCATCTATATTTTATGAAGCTCTTCATAATGAATGCAAATACCAGCATATCATGGCACCACACCCAGGTGGCATTCTCAGAAAGGGGACATCAAAGAGAAATCCTGTGTTCTATGCCATTGTGACTGAGGGGACAGGACTGCAGGGTGCCCTGGGAAGGGTATGGGCCCTCCAGTGTTGGTACAGCTGCTGTAGGTTAAGCAGTGTAATTGTCAATGAGGCCTGGAGAGTCACTGCTGATCACTGAAATCTATGGCATTTCATCCACCTTATCTTTCACGATTATGACTAATGTGGAGGGTACCATTCTTTAAAATGTAAATCCAGGGAGACGGGCACTGGCTGCATCAGACCAATGGCCCATATGGCCAGTTTACTGTCTGTAAATTATATTTTAAAAATTGAATCTATAGGGAAGTCTGTAAGAGCCTGGTGTCTACACTGAGACTTCTCTAACACTTTCCTAGACTCCAACTATTTGCAGTTCAAGGGCTTCCAGAGACAGAAATGGTTTCTCTCAACAACATTTTTTCCCATCAATTGTCCACTCTCCCCCTGAACCCAGATAAATTTGTAGACCCTACAAGACCTCTTGCAAGAGAGTCCTGCAGCTTAACTACACTCTGTTTTAAGATCTGTTTTAAGAACCACACACCTGCTACCTTTCACTAGCAGATTTTAAACTCGAGTAATGGACAAACCAAGCCCCCAGTTTTCACCTGTATGCATCTGTAATCCCAGGATTTTTATTTTCTCTTTCTAAAAAAGTATGGTATGTCTGTTAACTGAAAGCACTAATGACAGTAAGTAGAAAGTCACATGTGGTCCAGTAAGAACAGAAGTACTACATTCCTCACCATCTCACAGCTTACTGTTCCTGCAATATTGCTTCTGGTCAAAGCTGTCAAATCAAAAGTTCAAAGAATTACAGTGTCAGCCAAATGTTACATTCCTCATCCAATGAAATAAAAACATCTTTGACTATGATGAGTCAACACGTGGCCCACTAGATGATCTACTCAAGGGATCATTCCAGAATGTACACTATTTTAATAGAAAATGCTATAGCATTTATTAACTGCCAGATTAAGCTGAATGAGGAACAATGGTAAAAGTCATGCAGAGATCAGATGCTACATCATAAAGGGCTCCAATGTCACTCCCTGACAGACTAAATGGATGGCATGCCGTGTGCAGGAAAATTATTTCATGGAACACATTGCATTCTCTTAATTTGAGATGACTACATTATCCTTTCTGCCATATCCAAAACTGCAGGAGGCAGAATGGTCCCACAAAACCATTTTTGTTCCTTCACTCTCGTGACCATGGCATTCATAGAATTAATTTGTTTGGAAAAGATTCCAAGATCCTTGAGCCCAACCATTAATCCAGCACTGCCAAGTTCACCACTAAACCATGTCCTCAAGCCCCACATCTCCATGTCTTTTAAATACCTCCAGGGATGGTGACTCTACCTGGGCAGCCTGTTCCAGTGCTTGACAATCCTTCTGGAGAAGAAACTTTGCCTAATATCCAATCAAAACCTCCCCTGGCAGAACTTGAGGCCATTTCCTCTTGTCCTATCACTTGTTACCTCCGAGGAGAGTCCAATGCCCACCTCGCTACAACCTCCTGTCAGGGAGTTGAAAAAATGGTAAGGTCCCCCCAATACTCCTTTTCTTCAGTTCCCTCAGCTGCTCCTCACCAGACTTGTGCTCCAGACCCTTCCCCAGCTCCATTACCCATCTCTGGACACAGTCCAACCCCTCAATGTCTTTCTTGCAGTGAGAGGCCCAAAACTAAATACAAGATTCAAGGTGCAGCCTCACCAGTGCCCAGTACAGGGGAACAGTCACTGCCCTGGTGCGCTGGTCACACTATTGCTGGCACAGGCCAGGATGCCATTGGCCTTCTTGCCCACTCGGGCACACGCTGGCTCATGTTCAGCCGGCTGTTGACCAACAACCCCCTTTTCCCACTGGGCAGCTTCCAGCCACCCTTCCCCAAGCCTGTAGTCTGCAGGGGGTTGTTGGGACCCAGGTGCAGGACCTGTTGCTTTGCCTTACTGAACCTTGTAGAACTGTCAGCAGCAGCCCAGCAATCCAGCCTGTCCAGATCCCTCTGCAGAGAGTTCCAGCCCTCCAGCAGACCCCCATTCCCACTCAATTTGATGTTGCCTGGAAACTCGCTGAGAGGGCACTTGACCCTCTTGTCCATATCGATAATGGAGACATTGAACACTGGCTCCAGTACTGAGCTCTGGGGAGCCCCACCAGCGACCAGGTGCCAGCTGGATGTAATTCCATTCCCTACCACTCTCTGGGCCAAGCCATCCAGCCCGTTTTTACCCAGCAAAGAAAGCACCTGTGCAAGCCATAAGCAGCTGGGTTCTCCATGAGATGCTCTGCGAAACAGGGACATAGGCTTTCATACAGTCCAGACAGACACATCCACAGCCTTCTCCTCATCCACAAAGCCAGTCACCCTGTCACAGAAGGAGATCATGCCGGTCAAGCAGGACCTGCCTTTCCTAAACCCACACTGGCTGAACCTGATCCCCTGGTCATCCTGTATGTGCTGTGTGATGACACTCTAGCTGATCTGCTTCCATGACCTTCTCTGATGCCAAGGTCAGGTAGATAGGCAGGTAGTTTCCTGGGTCCTCCTTCCAGCCCTTCCTGTGGGCATCACATTTGCTAATGTGCAGCCAACTGGGACCTCCTTGATTCTCCAGGACTGCTGGGAAAGTGATGATGGGAAGTGACATGGTGAGCATGTCTGCCTGCTCCCTTGGTACTCTTGTGTGGGTCCCAGCTGGGCCCACAGAGTTTTGTGGGTAAGATTGCATTCTGTAAAGTACATGTTTCAGAGATTTAAAAATCTGAAATACCTGTCATGATGATGCACTTCATAACAACAGTGATCATCAAAATTTTTAATAACAAAGTTCTGCTAGTAAAAACATAATCAATTTTACATGTCATACTGCAAAATGTATAAGCAAGACAGCAGCAAGTTCCTCTAATTCTGAGCAAATGAAGAGCTGTAATTTTTTAAAGAGCAAAGGAAGAAGACATTTTTACAGAATCATATCCAATAAGAATGCCGTGTGATAATGAACAAAGGTCAACTGTAGAATAGCTTGCTGAGTTATTTTTTATTTCACAAGTCTAAACCCTCCTCCTGCTTTTCAACTGCCTTGAAATTAAACTGCAAGTTTCAGGAACATCTAAATAGATTTCCTTGTGTTTTCCTAAGAAATAGAATCTTATAATAAACAAACATACAGGAGGGCAAAAGGACATTTTGAGTAAGATTTTAACCAAAACATGTTTTTCCTATAAAAATATTATGATGTCCTTCAAATATATAAAACATAGCACAGGAAAACTGTGAAGAAGCCTGAAACCTCTGAAGACATGAATGCACTTTTATAAATACTACAAAAATATGTTTATGTTATTTTTCACAGTTATTATGTCAATATTTAAGCTCTCTGGCTCACATGCATCTGCACAAAAGTTCTTCACAATTTACACGCAACAGTTGCTTTTCACAAAAGCCAGACCTAGTAAGGGCAGAAAATTCTTTCCTAAATAAACAGCAAATACACACTAACTTCTGGAACAATGGAATTAAGTCCTCTATATTTAAATGTGCAGAGGATATGAAGATACTAAAGAGAGGAACAAGCTGATTGTTCTCACCATTCTCAGGAAATTAGTATTACTCTTTTGGATAAAGCAGGAGCACTTGACTCACATACAAGTGGATTTTGAGTTAAGTGAGAAAAAGCTGCAGAGTTCAAGAAAAAGATGACCGGTCAAACTGTTCAAGTGGGGAACCTTGAGATGGAGGGTCCTCATTTCTGTCGTATTAAAAAACCCCTAGTTCTAGATCAATCTAGAATGTACATAACCAGACAAAACACTTTCCCTGTGTAGAAGCCATCTTTGCAGGCTCCCCGTTTCTCCTTATTGTCTATTTCAATTATGTAAGACAGAGAAAATAACATTTAAAAGGTCATCACTTTAAGATACAAACTAGTCCCTGCATAGTATGATCAACACATCAGATCACGTGCTACAGGCACATTTGTAGGAAGTCATAATGACATTTAAATTCCTGAATAGTTTTATTACCACTGGGTAAGAGTTTGTTTCTGCTTGATGTCAATAAGAGCTCTCTGCCTGAGTAAGTGTGCACAGACACATCTTGGTAGATTGCTCAGGTACATGCATGTATCATGAGAAGATCCTGTATAACCCATGTATGTTTAATGAAAAAAAAAAAGACATTGCAAGTAGCTTTCAACTGTCTTCTACTTTCTTTTGTTTCCAAGACTATTATTCAAGCTTATGTATTTTAAATTTTTTTTGGTGATTTCTCCATTCTAGGGCCAGCCAGCACTTCACAAAGACAAATCCGCACACTTAGTGAAATTAAAGTTTTTTAAATTCTGTAATTATTACTGTACCAATGACTTACAACTGCCCATATAAGTTCAAACTAACATTTACACAGAAAGCTGGATGTTTCTACTTGCTGCTTTAGCAATTGAAAAGAAAGAGAGAAAACTAAGGCTAGTTATCCAACTCTCTCAAGATCTTTGTAAGGAGCACTGTTTCTGAAAGCAGGGTATTTTTTTTAATAATAGTTATGGGCAACTGGTATTGGAGCACACAAGCGCTTTTTGAAAGGAGTATATGTTATGGCAGTACTTAAAGGATACCAAGGCTACTTCTTCAATTACATAAGTATTGAATTATCAGTTGCACAATGTTGTTTCTGCAGCAAAAACACACACTATTTTTATTAAGACCACAATGCAGTAATTCAAAATTCAAAAAACCTTTCTACCCACAAAGAACATTCTCTGGCTGATGAACAGTACATAAGTATTATAATTTTGTAGAAACCTTCATTGAAAATTTGGAAAATGTCTAAAACAGGAACTCATTAACAAGCTTATTACAAGTGCCATGTGATAACCTAATCACCTAATAAGATTTAGAAAAGGGATTAATGGATCCTCCAGTTGATGTATGGGTGATGTGCATTTATTCATACATGAGAGGATAGGAATTTTTTAATGCTTTTAAAGAAGAACAAATTTAATCTTTAATGGCTTGTACAGCTATGAGAATGTACAAAACTTTGAGAATTCATCAAAATAGTGTATTTTTTGCACTTTCTAATAAAATAATACACAGATAGATCCATATATTATATATGATAGATTAGTAGCAATATCCCTTAATTAGTGACTGAAAATTGTAAGCCTTAAATCGTCAGTTCAGACCATCATCCAAAATCTAGAAACAGCTTTATGATATTAGGCACTTGGATTTCAGTACAATACAGATTTGGCCTGGAAGGAATATATTTGCTGCTTTAGCTTATAAAAATGCCCTTATAAAATTACATCTGCAAAATGGTGCAACTGATTAAATTTCATCTGATAACCCTGTTTTGGAGCCATATATTCCTTTGTGTGAAAAAAAGAAAAAGTCATTTGTATAGGTCTGGTTAAGTGATAACAATTTGGCAGTCATACTCAAAAAGCATGCTATGATGTAAATTTTCTGATAATCTTAAGTCATAATGTAAGGGTGATTAGTAAACAAAAAATTAATTTAACAGCACCATTTTTTTTTTTATTACAGGACTACATGGGGAAGCTTAATGTAAATTTTGTAAATGTGTTCTTTGGTCTTCCTGTGAATGACATTAGTATAAATAATAATAATATCCAGCTCTCATATAACATTTTTTAGAAGCTTTCAAATATGACTATTTTACAGGAATGCAAAATAATAGGGGGAATTATTATTAATTTAACTCACTCATAGTTATGATACAGAAAATTAAAAAAAATATATTTCTCTTCCTTCTCATATTTCAATGTAATGTATGAATAAAACTACCTTTAACAGAAATTCCTTACATAACATTACAATTGTGTTGTAGATTATTCATTAGTTTTTGCTCTAATAAAAGCACCTATATAATGGTGAATAGAGCTTCTAAAAACAACAAAAGAAAAGTCACTAACAACTGATGACTGTCATTGAAGGTGAGGAGGAACTACCACCTTGTCCAGTATTGCTTTGAGATATTCCCACATATTTACAAATAAGAAAACTGTCCTTTGACAAAACTATTTGTCTTGATCATAGTAACTGCATGGTTCTATAACTTCCAGAGCACAATAAGGTTTATAGCTTTGGGTTCACTTATCAAAATGCCATCTTCACAAACAAAACAAAATTCTAATTTCACGTAAATTCTACTGAAACACCTGTCTTAGCCGTATTTTTGTATCCAAAACACCATGTGGTCTCCTTTTAAAATTATTTGTTATCTATACGTACAACAATTTCCACATTTCTTTCAGTGAGAACTAAAATCACTTGTAATACAAACTTCTTAAATTGCCAGGAGAAGAAGATATCCTTCAAAATTACTGTATTTTACAATGTCAAAAGATGTGCACTTCAAGCATGATGTAAAAGGCTATTAGCAGGTCCTTCTTCTACTGAATTTCTAATGTGATCTTGGGGAGTTCAACATAGACAAGTTAGACCAGTTTAAAATATTCCTTCCATTTCTTCATATTCTTAGTGTATTTTGGACACATTCTCTCATTATACAGATCTTTAAGCTCCAGATACCTTGAGAGTGATATGTCTTTCTCATAGTTAAGCTAGCTGAGTACATATTTCTTGTGTAAAACTCCTGGCATGATTACAAATCCAAGTTAATTTGGGATGACCACAGGCATAGCTAAAGTGCTGCACAATCTAATTCACACAAAATCCAGTTGGTCATCCATTTTTTTCTTCCTAAACATGTAGACAGGCATGGACATTTACAAACTGTCAAGTCTGTTAACTTTTTCAGGTATTAATTTGTGGTGGGGAGGAAGGCTGGAAATTATTTATTATGCAGCACCATGCACACCTGCAATACAATCAGTAGCATCAGTTAAGAGTAATGTATGGGAAATTGTATTCTCCTAGGAGCAACACTGGAATACAGAAGGAGTCATATCTTTGACTGCTGCTCATTAAATAATTGGTTAAATCTCTGACTGTGCAGTATCCCATAAGGCATAAGGCATCTGCTTCTCTAAAATCATTGATTCAACAGCTTATCTTAAGAGAAACAGGTCAAGTTGATTCTACTGATTCTGTGCAAAAGAAGTTATTTTACTACAAGCAGCAGCTAATGAGTTAATAAACCAAATCTTCTTATGACCCGTCTCTTAGAATGAAATTACTACCTTAGGTCTTTAGCAAAGAATCAATTCCGGGGAATTAAGTCTTGGACTCGTAAGGCATTAGAAATAGAATAGCTTCACATCCCACTGCCCATGTTCAATGAATTTGTACTCACCCTCTGAGTGATGCTTTTTCCTTCTTTGACTTGTACTGCCAATCCAAGATCAGACAGTCTGCAATTCCCATTATCATCCAGGAGGACATTCTCTGGTTTCATATCCCGGTATACAATTTTGATGGAATGGAGATGCAGAATCCCACAGGTGATCTGAGCTGAGTAATAGATGATCCTTTTCATTTCCAAACCCCTTTCTCCAATATTGTAGATGTGATACTTCAGATCCCCTCCATTCATGAGGCTCATAACAAGACACAGATGAGTTTTGGTCTCATAGGCGTAAGCTAGTGTGACTATGAAAGGGCTGTTGACCTTCTCCAGGATCTCCTTCTCCAGCAGTGCCATCTTCTCTCCACTTTTCTTTTTCAACCTTTTCTTATCCAGTTTCTTGCAGGCATACATCTTGCCAGTATTTTTCACCTGGATGGCACATACCTAGAGATGATGCACATAGAAAGGCAATGAATTTTACACAGAGATTGTAATATCAAGGGTAGTAATAGGCAGGAACAGGGGAATCACTGATGTCTATTAGTAGCTGCTTCTTAGTAGCTAACTTCTATGAAGAGTCTATTAGCAGAGAAAACAAGGAAAAAACAAGTTCTGTTCTGGACTGGTAGTATATGGTGGCCCCATGCAAAGTTCTTGAGGGTACCATTAATAGATATGGTATTAGCAAATAAAAGGAACAATGACAAGAACAAAATTCTGTAACCATGAGAATAAGCAGCATATACAGATTGGATCTGAACAGTTCAACTCTCAGTTCCCAAAAAACCTCTATACTGCAGTTTGGGAACAGATCCTGATGTGCGCTTTTCCCTAAACTGCAGCTAGGAGTTACCTGGAGTGTGTGAGCTAGCACAGGCTAAAATGATGTCAAGGAGCAGACTTAACAGTTAACTGTATGAACCCTCATGCAAGTTTTTGTAAAGAAGCCTGCTTTTTTACTAGCATAGATACAGAATATAAAAACATTAGAGTAGCTCTTTACTAACAAGAGCCTCTATCACAGTATAAATAACCCAGTCTAATTTCTGGAAAATGGGCAATCTGAAGGGGCACATTTTATAAATCTTCATACAATTTCTTAATCCATTGCTCTTTGCAAACCCACCTGCTGGTCTTGAAAGGGGAGGGATGACTCACATCCTCAAAAGTACAACTCTTACCTCTCCAAAGCCACCTTTTCCCAGCACTCGGAACTCAGAGAAGTATTTTTCAGTTACTGGTTGCTTCTCAAACACTTTCCATTGGATGAATTTGTCATAGAAGGGGCTGGTCTGGAAGTCCTGGAAGGGCTTCTCCTTCAAGAAGACTTTGGTTTCCTCTTTGGCCAGTTGCATGATGTTCTCATAGTCTTTTGCAGTAGCTGCCTTGCATTTGCTGACCAAGTCAGAGCTCATGAAAGACAGATAGTTTTTGCCTCCTTCCTTAAGAAAATTGGTGAAAATATTCTCCATGTTACTGTTCTTGAGATTGTCCTCTGCTAACTCCCAGTTAGACACCTCATCCAGAAAGTCCCTAGCTACCAAATATTCTGGCACTGTCTCTAAGAAGTCTCTGAAGAATTTCTTGCCAATGGGCTGCTGTTCACAGATGCTGTCATAATCAGCAACAATGGACTCTCGATGCTCTTTGCACTGCTCAAGCTTGGGCAGCGAGAGGCTCTTACGTCTCTTTTGCATTTCCTTGGTGTCTGCATCTCCACTCTTTCTTGCCTGGAGGTAGGCAGTGTTGGCAATCAGGTTGTCGAGTCCCCCCATGTCACACATCTTGGCAAACCCCTGGGGTGGCAGAGCCTAGTTCAGACAAAATGAGTAACTGGCCTAAGTGCTATGCTGTAGCTGCTCTACACTTCTGCCTGCTAGCAGGGTGAGGGCTTCTGAAAAACACCAGAGAGACCAACTGCTTTTGCATTAAATACCTCTCAAGGATTTTCACTAAGTACCTTTAGGTATAGGCACCATTTGTGGAAAGTGACTGGTAAGAGGTTTCTCTGTAAGGAGCTTTGAGTTTGCTATGTATAGCTGAGGGATGACATCCTAGGCAAACCTTCCCACTTGCAGCACCAAATGCACGTGGTTCAGCTGGTGTTTTTCAGAATGGGCCCTGAAAACCTTTAAATGTACCAAGATTCCCTCTATGCACACCGTCCCTGGCTGCAGGGAACACGCAGGGATTCCTGTCTGCAATACATGCACTCTCCAACTCAAGGGCACTTTGGCCACAGTCAGTATGACATTGGTGACCTCCCCAGTCGACAGAACACCAACAGACTAACAACTGTGTACCCTGGAATCTGGTTTTATGAAAAACTAGTATCACAAATCTGCCATGCCTAAAAGAACTTGACACAGATGACCATGAGTTGCTGAGCTTTAAACTACCACACAATTCAGTGCTTTGAGCATTCACACTTCCAAATCTCAAGTTACACTCAACATCAGTGACTGAGCCCCACAGACCATTCATGCATACCCTGCTGCCTTGCGTGGCTCTGTCTGAGCAGATTACATGCAGACACTAAGAACTGCCGTTGGTCTAAAAATAATAATCCCTATATACGAAATAACACAGCTCTGACTTCATCTCCTACCCAGTGAAAAAAGAGAAACACTTCAAATGACCAACCAAATCTTGCAAAGACACTTCCATATATTGTTTTGGCCTCAGTTTATTTTCCCTGCTGAGCTTTATGATAGAAAGTGGTGGGATCAGAAGGTGGCAACAGCATATAGCTGAGGTCACATCAACAAAGGGACAAAGCTGATTATAACCAAGTGAAGGCAAATTCCACCTGACTTCACTTACTGGCTGCCTACCAGGAAGCATTTTTCCCTTCAAAAGAATAAAAATTATGTGTGGCACTCACTAGGCTAAGCCCCCTTCTGCTGTGGAGTCAGGTGATTTGGCTGTTAAATCTTTCCTTACATATAAGGAAGGTATTATGAGAACAAGAAAAGAAGTAACACTGGGGTCAAGCTGTAGTCTTGAGGTCAAGGTCAACTTTTTTTTTTTTTCCACAATCTTAGAGTAAGCTGAGGAGCTGAATCACAAAAACTAAATATCAATAGTAGTAATAGGCACGTTTCAGACTCCCTACAGTAAGTATTAAGCCCTTCCTGGCTGCTTTTTGCCACTCTATAACCATGCAGTATTTTGTTTCTACATGCTTAATCCCATCTGCATTGAATCCATTTGACATAAAAGTCAGGCTTGTACTCTACAAAATTCCCTTGGAGGTGTGTTTTTCTAGGTGTGATGGAGAGGGCCATCCATTGCAAACTGCTGTATGTGCACGAGAACAGGGCGAACTCTAAGGCAAGGACTTGAAAGCCTGGCCAGTTCTGCCAGGTGAGAGCAAGCACAGGGCAGGAGAAGGTTATGTAAAGGGCTCAACAGAGCAGCCAACAGCAACACATTCCTGTAATACGCTGGGTAGATAAAAAGGCGTAAAAGGAGGTAATAAAGCTTTAATTTCAGCTTTTATTTTAATAAAGCTTTTCATTTCCTAAAATTCAGTAGGGTCTTTATGTTTCACCAGAATGCCACCTCAAAGAGCAGTAGGACAAGTGAGAGGCAGTTGGGGTCCGAAGGCTGAACTCAAGCTTACACCAGCTATTGGTATAATCATGCCTAAGCAAATCAAGAAAATACCTAATGTTTATGCCACCTGCATAAGACAGACACATTTACAGATCCAAAGACGGTTCTACTCCATTAACTAGAATCTTTCCCAGTTTCTATGGAACATAAACTTTCTCCAAAAGAACACAGCTTCATGAAAAGCAAAATCAAACAATATGATCATTCAACACATACTCTTTACTCCAATAACTTTTGAGATTTACTTGCTGACTTACCCAAATCTGCCCAGCATTTATTAAACACTGGAGAAAAATAGATCAGCATTAATCTATTAGTTGATAATGACTATTTAAGATAGTGTTACCTGCTCATGAAACAGTACGTTTGGGTGAGAAGCAAAACTGATTTATTTTGCATGTACAAGAGGCAAACAATTACAGAACTGAAAATGGGGATGTATTAACAACCATGCTAATGGAATATCAGGCTATGATTTGGAAAAGTTCTCTGGTACAAAGCTCATAGAAGGACTGGGACTTAGGCTAATCTCTAAATCACAGAGAAAATATGCAGAACTTATAATTCATTACCTTTTGTTCTAGATGAACCTCAATTACTGGTCAACAAGATACTTATAATATGCAAATACACACAAATATCAGTTGCTTCAATTTCAACATTAACTTTCCTAATACCTCATTTGTGTCAACACCACACTGAGCTGACACTTTGGAAAAACTCTTCCACAACTGCAATTCTCAGCTACTCTTGCCATGCATGTGACATGAGCTAAAAGCAGGGTTTGGTACTTTCCATATTCACCTATAAAACAAAGAAAAATGAAGAAAGTCCTCTGATAGGACTACACAGCATTAACAGAGGTCACAGGATGGAGCCTGGGACCAAATTGGGGCAGAGAAAATAGGTGGTAGGTAAGATACAGTTTGACTGTGGCAGCTAAAATTTATTTCCATATCCACTCAGATTTCTGTGTTGCAAAAATTTTGGGAATACTTTTACACAAACAGAAATACTCCACAACAATGTAAATGCTATAGGCACTTCATTACTACTGTTAACATATTTTACATTTTTTTTTCAGTTTTAAGGCAGACATCATCTGGCATAATAACAACTGATGTGATACATTCTAACATTGACTCAGGATTTTTCATCTCAGTGTGTAACGAAACAAAAGCTACCTTTAAAAAATTCAAAACATCTTAAAACCAAGATTACAATATTAAACAAAACCCCAATAAACTCTGCAATATGCTTGATGACACAAAGATTGGAGCTACTTTATACACTGAAGATAAACCTCTTTAAATGTACTTAGATAGAAATACATCTGCTGAGAAACACATTAAACATTAAAGATGATAATTTTGAAGTAAACAATGCATAATATATTCCTTCAATTTCACCCATGTTGATTAACCATTTTATTAAGCCGGAATTTGTTACAGATGTAAAGCAATAATTCTACCTCTCCATTACATATACTTAAAAAACTGCACAGCGTATGTTTAGATTCGTAGTAATTACTTTGGATATTTAGAGAAAAGACAAAGAGGCAAGCACTTAAATATCTGTAAGAAAAAAATCAAAGATGATGATATACTGAGGATTTCCACAAAAATGAAATAATGCTTCCAAAACATTATGACCAATAAAAAGATAATAAAGAAATTTCTATTAACTGAATTTTCATTAAATCATAATTTACCATTTTCCCCAGATTTAACCAGCACCTGCCTTCCTTGGGTTATTTAAATTATCACTTTTGTTTGCTTCCTATATTAATCAGCTAACCAGCAAGATTGTCTACACCTCCAGTTAACTGATTTCAAATACATATCTTTGTACCAAAAGTATTTGGATTAAAAATACATGTCTCCATGATCACTACCAGAAATACAAATAAAAAAATTAGTAATCCGAATAAATTTAAATTTTATAATTGTAGAAATCATGTACAGAATATAACAGAGCAACAGACTTAGAGATACAACAAAACAAGTCATAAAGAAAACCTAAATTAGAAATGTTTAATACAATGTGATGGAAAAAGCACATAGCAAATATTTTACACACTGTCCATTTTAGATTAAAAACCAGAATAGTTTCTAAAAACACACTGACTGCGTTTTTGCATACAATATTACCTAGAAAACATTTTCTTTATCCCAACAGTAAACTATGCAGTGTATCAGACCAGGTAAGGTCACCCTTTTAAGTTTATTCATTTATCAATGGAAAAAGATTAAATGCTCTGTGTTTAGGGTATAATTTGCACCACCAGGTTTCTATGCTCTTATACAGGCAATTTTAACCATAGCAGATACATTTGTTGATGTAGCATCTCTTGTTTCAATTGTGGACCCCCTGCAGTGAGCCTGACCACAGACTGCACCTTGTACAGCAAGGAGCCTGCACAAAACCCACTCCGGTCTTGTAGCAGATAAACCAAGTGAGTCACGTCCTGATTGACACGTTCCGTTCCCACGACCATATGGCATAACACACAACACCATTCCAATAAGTTCAACAGAAAGAAACCCTTCCAGTTTTTATTTGCCTATTCTCTGGACTACCCAGTCCTGCTGGCAGAGGGGACAGCGATTATTCTGTTTCACCCACAAGGACATGCAGCAGTTGTGGAAGGAATGATTGCATTCTCCCCAAACCACTGAAAAAGAAGAAAGAACATTTTCCAGTCACACTCAGCTGTTCAATCAACACCTACAGCAAGGTTCAAACTATCACTCTCAAATACTTATAACCACTGGAAACCTTAGAGACAAAACAGATCATCACTCATTTATCCACTGAGATTGGATTATTATGATCATCCTGATGATAGTCAGTTCCATCATCAAGCCTATTACTTATTTCTAATTGTTAAAAGAAATGCACATATTCTCACCTTCTTGTATGAAGTGACAGCGTTTTGTGACTGTATAAACAAATTTAGCAGTTCTGCCCAGAAAATAAGTGCGACTATTTAAATTCTTCCTTTTATCTTCCCCAGTACCAAAATAAAGCCAATACACTACTGACTCACTATCACACAATAGCATAAGCCCAATTTCTGAAATGCAGTGTTTGAACTGAAATGTATGGTATCAAGGAGACACATGTGACACAGTATATAGTCTTAAAATGGGACTTCAGACCAGAAGTTATTCACGGTCTACAGTTGTTTCAACACTACAAAAAGTGTTATCTGCTATCCATTTGCTCCTAAATAATATTTAAAAATGTAGTTACTTTGCTTTTCTTCCTTATTAGCTCACATTTTCACAGGAATACAAGGATACCAATCAAAGGAGTGGTATAAATTATACTTTTTCCTATCTATCTTCAGTAGAGCACTTAGCAAGCCAATTAAGATATCTAGAATAGGAAAACCCTATTCCCATTAAAACAATCATCAAAAATCCCCAGTGGATTAAGTTTGAGACAATATACTTCAAAACACAAAGCACAACATGGAAAGGTTTACCACTGGTTTAAAAGTTGTCTTAAAGGCTTAAAGCAAACTCTTTGAGATAGTTTTCACTATTTCCAGTTTAAAGATTTAGAATTAAGACTTTCTTTTGCATACGTTGGTACTGAAAGTATGACTATGCTTAAACTAGAGAGATTCCACTTTTGAAAATGAAAAGTGAACAAACAAGCCATTGCCTCCATTGTCTCTGAATTAAGAGTGGGAAAAACACTACTTTCTAACCCAGACACATTTATTTCAGAACAGAGGATTTTTATTTGTACTACTATTGTGTTTTCTGGCATGTACCTCAAAGGGAAAAGTAGCTTTCTCCTACCCACTTCAAAAATGTACATTATGATCTCCTCAAAAATGCTCACAGTGAAAAAAACTTAAACCTCTTTGTTGTGTACATGTTGACAGAAAACTGGAAGCTGTTTTGTTTTACAGTACAACTGATGTGAAAACTAATTTTATTAGTGCTCAAAAATAAAGCATGAAGTATTACTAATGTAAAAAGATGATACAATGTAGAACAAAACACCAGTTTACTTTGGAGCATTAATAAAATCAGTATTCCCTTCAAACTTTAAAATGCACCATACTGAGAGAAGCTTCAATTGAAAAACAAGCGAATGAAGTCACTACATACCAACACAATCTTCTTGTTTGTTTTCAGCTTGACATCTAAGACAGGCATCTAAAAGTAAACAAGAACAAGACTCAATTTGATTCTCAGGATTCCATCTTAAGAATAGGTTTGTCAGAGGAAAAGATAAACTCTAAAACAAATTTACAGAGGTAAAAATCTCAAGTTTTGATGTCTAGTTCAGCCCTTCAACATTAAATAACCCCCTTAAATTCTAAAACTATGCAAATGACAATGAAATATATACTGAAAGAGATCAGAAGGACTACAAACTCTCCAGCATGTTTTGTTTATTTTCCATTGCTTTGGTATTTTCATAACTTTTGCTGAAAAAAAGCCTTCTCCATTTTGTAGATATAAAAGCCCACAGATTTGTGCCAAGGCACTCAGGCATATTAAGACCAGAGCAAGCACAAAGCCAAACCCTAATTACAGGACTTTGTTTTTCAGATGTCAGCATCTCCTTTTAAGGAAGTCGTTCACAATTTTGATTTTTTAGGCTGTACATCTCTCACCACAACTCCCACCACCTATTACTTTTTATAGTAGCTTCCCTTAACAAATACCTGCATCTAACTTTCACAGGAGCTACATAAACATACAAATGTTTATGTGGTACATTTGATAATATATATTAATAAATACAGAACAATATCTAATTAAAAATATTTATCATCTTTATGCTCTGCAGTTTGTGGCTTTAGGATGGGACAGCAGGTCCAGGACTCAATAAGATACAACTTCCAGGCTTCCCACTGTGCCACACAATACAGTGGAAAAATGTCTTTGCGCCTCCTTTGCCCCAGCATGGGCTGCCACAGACACAAGTGCACAAATCATGCACAATAGAAAGTGTTCAATGGTTATGTGAGCAAACCCATCTTCATCTCCTCCAAAGAAAAGGAAATAGTTTAAACAACTGTCCTGCAGATTGGATCTGGCCTAGGTGTCACTTGCTGGAATGTATTCTCCCACAAGACAAAACCAGAATGTGCTACAGGAATTTAGATTTGAGTACTTTTGCTGTCTCTGCCAGATAGGGCCATTAGTTCCATTTTAGATTGATCTGCCCAGACATTCCTTCTTTTCTTAGGTGATAGAGAACAAAGAGGAGAGAACTCTAAAACAGCTACCCTTTCCTCACTGAGATGAAGGCAAAAGTTTCCTGTTGTCTGTTCCTATAATTTATATTTCAACAGCAGTTAAGGGCCAAGGTGCTGGGAAGACTCAGCCGAAGTGCTTCAACTTGCATCACGGTCTGTGGGAGCCCAGTGATCTGGGGTCAGGGCAGAAGGAGTCACAATAAATCAACTGTCCTATCAAGCCCTAGAGCAGCAGTTTCAGACAGAAAAGCAGGACAGACAGCTAAGGACAGCAATCATTGCCACCATACCAAAGTAAGCTGTCCCCACTCCTACATCATAACCCCAAGGGGTCAGTCTGAAAGGCTAAGGACAGCTAAGTCAGTACAGCTGCAATCCTGACCTTCCCAGCTAACACCTGCATTTTTGCATCTTTCCCATGTGCATCTAAGATGACATTGGCTCAAGGAGTTAAACCGGTAGAAAATGGAGCCAGCTAACACCTCCTTCCCTAACAAAAGTCAAACAAACTAACTTTCAACAAGTGCCAGTCTAAGTCTGGCACTGCCTCCCACCTAAGGTTAGTGCAGACGCAGTGGCTCTACAGGAGCCAGACCCACTCTGGCAGGGTCAACATGAAATTGCTAAACTGAAGTCAGTAATGATCAAGTTTCACATTCTAACAATGTGGTTTGTTCTCAAAAAATGGTTACCAGATTTTTCTGATAGTTTCAGATGAAAAGTACTCCCTTGGTCTAGTTATGAAAACATACGACTTTCTTGTTTAACTTTTACAATAGCTCTGGGTAAGATTTTGTTAATTTAAGACTTTTTTTTATAGTGTCCTGTAACAGGCTAGCTACAGTGAGAATAAATACATTTTGAAAACTATGAACCAAATTTTGTATTTCCAGAGAGGTCTCTGTTTACCATATAAAAGCAAATAATCTTCAAAACATGCTTATGTGAAAGATCAATTTCCCACCACTCCAGTCTGGGCTACATCTTTTTTCCTCTAGTACACCCTTCTGCCTCTTCTGTTCCACAGAAGGTTCTCAGTAAAAAGATTTATAAGAAATGACAGCATTGCACATTTTGTCTCATTTCTGTTAAAGCAAATCCTGACTTCATTTTCAGTATCATGGTTCCTGGACCTACAAAAGCACGGTGCTTTGGAGGGAATCTTGCCTCATTTGTCCTGCCAAAGTGTTCCAAGTGCAACTGAGAGAACAGTTATATCTAGGATGACTCAGCCTAATAGTAAAACTTGAATATGCATACACAGCAGAGAAAGAATTTAAACAGTTTTTGAAGAATCGAGATAAATATCATATTTTAAAAAGATGTCAAAAACCAATAATACCTATCAACGACGAATGTGCTTTCAAACAGTCTCTGGATTTCAAAACCAGGTAAATTAACCCCTCACTCAATAGATTTGTCAGTACGTTCATGTGTATTAAACTGCACCAGTAATCAGGAGGCTTGTGAAGTGGTGTCAGACACTCCGGATTAACAGATTTGAAAAATGAATTTATACGTACATGCGTAACTGCTTCTTAAAAAAAACCCAACAAAACCCAGCACTCGGTTCAGCTCGGCTGTAAGTCAGTGCTTGGGGGGGTTTGCCCGCAGACAAGCGCCAGCCCTCACGCCGAGGGCGGCATTGCACGGGACAAGGACGGTCACCGAGCAGCCCGGCGGGGCCTGGGCCCGGCGTGCGGCGGGGGCGGCTGAGGGAGCGCGGCCCGGCAGGGCAGGGGGCACTCGCTGTGCCCACAGCGCCGCGCGGCCTCCGGGGCTGCGTGTGGCCCCTGGAGCGCGGCGGTCCGACCCCCGCGGGGCCCTCCTCCTTCTCCTCCTCCTCCGGGGAAGGCGCGGAGGAGGAAGCGGAGGCGGGAGGGATCAGCCCCCCCTTCTGCCGGAAACCGCGTCTCTGCCCTGCGCCCGCCGTGCCCAGGGCGGCGGGCACAGNCCGCGGAACCCGGCAGCGAGTGGGGGGCGCCGGGCTCGTCCCCGTCCTCCACATCGGCCATGGCGGAGGGGCGGGGACGCGGCGTCCGCGCGGGGCGGCAGCGCCACCCTCCGGCCGCAGAGGCGCAGCCCCGCCCGCGGCGCGGGAAGCGGGCCCGGCCCGGCGGCGGCGCTTGGAAAGCCCAGCGTCAGCAGGGCCGGCCCCCAGGGCAAAGAGGTCTTTCTGTGAAACTGAATGCATTTAGAGAGTCTTAAAGCACTTTTTATGTTTCTGCAGGGCACCGAGCAGGTGTCAAGTTGAGACTGCTCATGAAGGATGTTCTCTACATACACAGAGTAGTATGAGCAGTTGTAGTGCAAGTGAATCACAACTTCACCAATGGTCTGGGCTGCCTTGCGTATGCAGAGGCAACCAAATCTTACAATTCTCAGCACCTTTCCTAAGACTGCTGACAGAATAAGCCACATACTTCAGCAGTAGCATGCACCTTGGCCACAAAAACCAGGCCTTCAGTAATAAAGCGAAACATTAAAACTATACTGATCTTAAAGGTTTTATGTTTCTTCATGACTTAACTATCAATTCAGAAGCATCTATAATTTCCTTGAACACTATTAAACAACATGTGAATAAGGTCTTACCTTGGCTGATTCACACATCTTTCAATCCACACTGTTCAATTCCCTTTGCCAACTCCACTCTTTTAACTCATCATTCTTTTCTGTTCATTTTATTAAACCAACATGGCATTTCTGAATTTGAATTACTGGCACTGGGTGTAATCCAGAAAATTTTAAATTTAAAACTGCTTTTTGTAAAAATTTGAAAAGAAAAATGTAGATGTGCTTTTCCTTTGATAATACATTTTTATGCCTTTTGCATGCATATTTAAAATTTGAATGTATCTGTTCCTAGAGAAAAAAAAATTAATATGACATGTAAACACGTTTAATTTCTGCTTTGTAACAGGTCAACTGCCTCCAAATAGATTTTTACTTTGAGAAAAGCCTGTGGAAATTTTGCTGGTTTTTTGTTTTTGTTTTTTTTTAAATTAATACCATTTGCCTTGTATCTCTAACTAATGCAATTCTCGCCTTCAGTTCTAAGAGCAAATAATGACACAAATTATGTTTGGGTGCTGTCAAACTGTCATACGTCTGCTGTAAACAATGCAAATTCAAATACAAACCCCATATTAGCAGTGAAAGTAGAGCAAATATGATACAGGCACCTTTGACTCAGTCCATATACAATAATAGCTTCCAAACTAATATTTATTTTCTTGCTATTTTATCACCTAAAGAGCTGTATAAGAAAAATTTCAAGCCATTTCTGAGAAACAGTTCTGGCAGTCTAGAATTCATCTGTCCCCTGCAGCCACAAATGACATTAAGGAGGTCTCACATGGGAGAGTGGCACAAACCAAGATAGCTCTTTCAGGGAGTTTTCCCCATGCACCTTGTCACTGTTTTTAACTATAAATAAATAAAAAATAAAATAAAAAAATAAATAAAAAAATCAGATTGGGCATTTGTTCATCTTTCACTGAAAATGTTCCAAATTGAATGTCTAAATATGAAAATGCAAAGCAAGTTCCTTTCAGCCCATCAAGTGACTGTTCTGCTAGAATTAAAGCCAATTGTGTGCTACAGAATGGGAAAAAACCAACTTGTCAGCTGTCAATGGAGATGTTCATAATAGTAAGTATCCAAATTTGAAATATTGCTTTATATTACACAATCTATAATCAATTAAATTTCTATAATAATTTCACAGTAAGGATACAATGTAATTCATCAGTTCTGATTGTCTCCATGTAAAAAATATTCACTCAAAGCTCCAAATATTTGACCCCCAACTTATGTAACTGCCCTAAGTGATCTTTTCATACTCTTACTCCCATTTCAAATGAATATAGATGCATCTTTGCCTTGTAAGAACATTTCATTTTCAATACACCTTTCTAAATCCTGAATATTGCACAGACAGTGGTTTGAAAGGATATACAATGCCTTTCATAGATTTTTCACAAATCCTTTGGAAATGGAGATGTCTGGAAATAGGGAAAAAAAATCCCCAAAGTTAGACTTTCTTCTTTCCTCTTAAAGCTTTTTGAGATTTTTGTTGTTTTTCCAGTTTGTTTACTCCAAAACATAGAATTGAAAATTATTTTTATTAAAAACAAAGCTCTTACAAAAATGTCAGTTTTATGATAATGCAAAGAACAGTTATGTAAGTACATATTTATCTTGGCCAACTGATGCATGTGCTGGACTGTGTTTTTCCACTTACTGTTTGTTCTGTCAATAGATTAACATATATCAAAACACTTGAGGACTGTGTCAATTTATCTGCCAAAGAAAATAATTTAAGCATAGTTCTCTGCCAAAACTATTTCTTAAACTCTAAGTGATCTATGTCTCTCTGTGCCTCTTTCCTAATAGGAATATACTACATGGGACAATTAAGCGCCAGATTAGAGCTGAGGCTTGGTGAGGAAGACAGTGGGGCTAAGAGAGAGGAAGACAGCATAAGGAATAGTACTGTATCACCACACCACCACCTGTGACAATCCCACCTATATTAGCTCTTAAGGGTTTACTGAAGCTGCCAGATGCAACTGCCAAAATGGAAACAGACTCCAATATTAATATGTACAGTTTCTGTGAAACAGAAGCATGTACTGGGCATGCAGAAATATAAAACAAATCACAACAGGAATTAGGAAAACAATGTATTTGTGAAATAACTGCATGCTTTTACACTGGGAGGATCTCACTGGAAGGGAGACTGGAGTGAAGAAATCACAGAAATGTATTACTGCACAGAGTAGCAAAGGGAGTTAACGTACATCCCCACCATTTTCCCAATTATTCCTATATACGTATGTGATTTGACATGTACTTCACAGAAGTCCAGGAATGAGCTCAAAGACAGATATGTACCAGTAATTCAGATTCTTAAATGCATTGTGCTTTACTCTTCAAGTGAAACAAATGAACATTTATGACGCGTAATACATAGAAGGGAAATCCTTACAGAAGTTATTAAAAAAATACCCTTAATGACTTCTGCACTGGAACCTCTCTGCTTTAATGGGAAAACCCTGTGTCTCAAGAGACTAAAGAGATCCTGACTTTGCTGAGCTGCTTTAATCAAGTCTAAACCCTTGAAACTTCTCCATTCTTCATACAGCCTGGCTTATCCATCTCGCCTTCGGCAGCAGAGATTAAAAGCCAAAGACACAAAGACCCCTGAACAGTTACTACCTCTGAACAGTGTTGATTTTCAAGTTAGATGCTTATCTCATATTCCATTTCTTAATTTAGAAACCCTGTGAAGATAGAATTTTGCTTATTTTAACTGCAGCTTGAGACTACAGGAAGACTTAATGTACAAATACTTGTACAAACATCTCAGCTTATACTGTGTCTTATACTCTGGGGTTTGTCAGTTCATATTTGAGATACTGAAAATGACCAAATATCAGACAAAAAATTTTGCCCGGATCTGGCACCTTTTAAATACATTTTAATTACAGAGGCTACAGGGAAATACTCCTTCCTTTTGGACTTTCTAAGTCTGCATTGCTTTACAAAGCATAGTGGTTTGCCATCCCCCAGCATGGAAAGAAGAGACCAAATTGTAGATACTTCCCCTTTCATTAAGTACTTTAAAGGTCTATGAATGAAAGAAACAACTAATTATCAGGTCTGAGCATTACTGTAGATCACTTGATTCTTAAAGGGGAGTTTCCTTCTTACTAATTTTGTCTCTGCTTTTGCCATGGGATGAAGGCTTGTTTCTGTATCCCACAGCAACAGTGTCACAGTGAGCAGGGGAGCGAGGGCTGAGCTAAACCCTGGGAGCTGCAGCCTGAGTTCTCAGGCAGCTGCTGGAATAACCCTCTGGAGTAGTGCCTGTGCGCTGCTCTGGGAGGGAAGTGCTGCGGGAAGGGGGGGTCTGCCTGCCTTGGGAGCTTTCTGCTGTTCAAGATACACACATCAGCCCCTCCCCACTCCCTGACACACTGGAGTTTGCCACTGAAACTGGAATACAGCACAAGATATTCTGGATCTTTTGAGAAATCAGAGGGACCAGGTAAGAGATTTTACCTGTAACTCTTGAATTCAAGGCACACAGTAGGTTTACTTTGGCTATTCTATGATTCTCTCAGCCATTTTCCCCCTGTGTATGAAGAATGACCAAAAATAAAAGATGAAAGAGGGGAACAAAACCACAACCCCTTAAAGGGAACTAAATTGTTTGACTGGATTCAAAAAGCTATATAATAAAAGTTTCTAAAATCAGTATAATGATTTACATCCTCTTTTTGGCGAAATTGCTAACTAGACTTCATACAACTGCCACAGCATTTGAAATCATAATTATGCTAAAATAGTGATAAACTCAAACACTTAGAAATCTTGATCATACAATTCTACGGAAAATTGTATTATGCAAGACTTATACATGGATGAATTTTGTTATTTTCCATAAACATTTATTAATGTAAAGAACATTTTTAAAACACTTAAGCAAGGTCATCTATTTGCTTTAATTAAAAAAAAAAATTATCCAAAATATTCTTACCAAGAATACCTAATTAAAACTCTTAATTTCTGTACCTAACTAAACTCTTACAAAGCATATGCATTTCCTGAACACTGAAGCCACTGGATCTTTTAAAATCGTATTCTGATTGTAAAGCAACCGATTGTCAACTGTGTACCCTGTTGTACCCTGACTTAGGTACACAAAGTGCCTTTTAAACTCCTATTTTAAACTAAGTAATTTAGCTAAATTACAGTCTATATTCCCAGTTTTTACAGCTCTGCTCTTAAACTCTGAAATTATTTTTTTTAAACAGTTGGTTTTTATGATGAATCTCAGGAATACACGAAGTATTTCAGCAGCACTCTCATAACAGCTGGACACGGTAACACTGATATACTCTCCTTATTGCTATTAAAGAATTTCTAGTTTATTTAATGTACATAAATCACAGAAACCTTAGTTAAATATGCTCTGCAAGCATGTGTAAGAACTTTAAGTAAATTTGCATGCATTTGTCCATTCTACTGGAATTTGCTTATTACTGGGATCTTATTGGCCTAATTTTGATTTCCTATGCATGCTCTTTTAAACACAATACTGAATCTGTTCTTATCACGTGAGTAAATATTGCAAACTTTGTAATTTAAAATACATACAGATGACCAGAAATTAAAGACAGTGTCTTGTAAAGCATTTACCATGTATTATTCACAGAATCATTTAGATTAGAAAATACCTTTAAGACCATCAAGCCCAACTGCTAACCCAACACTGCCAAGTCGACCACTAACCCATGCCCCTGAAAGGCACATCTACAGGTCTGAAATGGGAATGCCCTTTTCATGTCATGGTTTAGAGAAGACTCAGGTTAGTGGAATGGTTATAGAAGGCAGCATATCAGCAGAGAAAAGATCACTCTGCTAGAATCATTATAGAACAATTCTTTTTTTTAATGTTCACAGAAAAAAAGATTGCTCCTGTACTTCCAATTTCATATTTATATTCTTCTGCTTTCTAATCTCTGAAAATGAATGTAGTGACCACTCATACTAGGCCTTAATACATCTTACCTCAGATTAATCACAATTAATTCCAAAATGGCTGGAAGGTTTGCACTGTAACCCCTGACAGAAGCTTCCATGCCAGCAACAAAGGACAGCAGGTTAGTTCTCTGCACAAGGAAACAAAACACCTCTGGACATTAAAACATGCTTGTACAAAACTACCTTATAAAAAATGCTCATGAGCACAGGAAGGGAGAGTCGGTAGTAAAAAGTTGCCCAGATTACATTAAAAAAACAAACAAGCAGATTGAGAAAAAATAAACACTACTTTTTCCAAATGCAATATATTTTAAATAGTTCTGACAAATTCTACAGCCTGTACTGGTACACAGCACAGGTAATGGAGCACAAACCAGTAACAGGAAGAAAATGAGTCACCTAACACTAACAATGTAGTACCAGCTATCTTTCAACACATCAGACTAATCACTGCAAACTTTAAAAAAACTGTCAGATGCCTAAGGCTTCTCTGCATGCTGTTATACTAAATGATGAATCAGCACTTCTCTCCCCAGCCACCAATTTAGATCTAGTGCTGCAATGCTGCAGATAACCAAGCCAGATCCCCCCAGGTTCATTTTGGTGGGTTCTGCCCCTGCCATCAATTAGGTTTCTCTATTTATACCCAAGTCCTGTATGTAATCTTTATTCATTCAAGTAAATGTTAACATTTTAAACAGCCAGGGCTCACAGTAAACATACAGCTTAGCTCAGGTTTGTTGTAATTTATTTCTGAGTTATTCTCAAGCAATGTTACAAAACATTTTAATGTCTTGGTAAGAAAATAAAATTTAAATAAAAATACATTCAACAATACATCATCATAATAACATTAAAACTTTTACAATCCTAACAGAACTAATTACTGAATAACATCGCTTTTCTAGACTAATCAAAATGAAGGCAACTTTTATTATTAATCATCCTACTTGTACCTAATTAAATTCTAGAACATCTACTGCACTTTAAAACATTACAAAATGAGAAATCAAATCTTAATGGTCATAAATATTCAATGACCTTTTGGGTTTTTTCTCACTATTCCAGTACCAAAACAAAAAAAAGTGCATAGTAAAAAACCCCCAACATTGCAAGAGTATACAATTCAATTTTTCATAAATTTGACATTGAAAACAAGAGAAAATGGCTCCAAGGAAGAGGGTTTGCCACAGAGTTAATTCATACAACAAAACCTAACTCTGACACTCAACCACATTCAACTTTGTTTAATGGCGGCTTTTAATTAATGGCAATGAATCTTTACCTTTACCTTAGCAAAACACATTTACTGGCATTGCTGCATTCTTCCTCAATTTTAACTGTTGGCAAATAAAAGTCCTGTTGAACACATCAAATACGTAAAAAAGGAAAAGGCAAAACCAGCTGAGGTGATCAAATGATTGTGATGTTGCAGATCCTAGTACTGAATCCCAGATAGTCTAAAATAGCTTGGTATTAAACCAAGTAGTAATTCTAACAAGTTACATTCATTCCAAAGAAGTTTCAATCCTGTTTTGCCACCTTGCTTCCATTACAGAAACCCACCCTACAACAGTATAATAAATGAATGGTAATTTCAACAACTTACTGTTTCAAGCATTGTGGACTTCTATTCTAAGTTACATTCCCAATTAATTTGGCCAAATCATGACTGGAAAAACAAAACAAAACAAAACTAAAAACTAAAAAAAAAAAAAAACCACCAAGTAAAACAAAAGACCCCACAGAAAATGCTTTAAAAATAAAAGTACCAAATATAACTTTTATTAAAAATAATATTCCAAGGAGTACCATTCTATTTAATACTGATGAAGCAAAGTTGCCACAGTAACACCTTTGCTTCTTCATGGTTATATACATACACTTTTTCTCAGCATAAACCTAACTTCTCAGATGAAGTGAGCAAAAATTAATATTACTGAAGTCAGGAATGCCAGTTTAAAATTGTGTTAAGTGGCAAATACAAATCCAATAACTAAAGATACAAAAATATTCACTGAAGCATTGCTTAAAGACAAAACAATGTTGATCATTCAACTGATCATAACAAGCAGATACTACAAAGTATCTAAAAATAATCTGGGATAGTCCAGATATCTAAAGTGCTTTGAGTGATTATAATAGAGATTATTTATTAGATTTGTAGTCAAAAGTTGAACTGGACGTAATTTTTATAAAACCAAGAAATTAAATCATACATGGGATGATGTTAATTGATCAGTACTTAACCACAATCTGTTCACATTTAAATTTTTCTATCTGTAGGCAAACCTATTTAAAAAGAATGTTACTACCCTGCATTTCTTTGTAGATTAAGAAAAACTACGTACCTTAAAAAAAATGCTAAAGAAAATAGATAGTGGTCTAATGTCACTCCATATATTACTCACCCAAAATGTAAACAAGAAGTACAATGTAAGTTCCCTGATTTCTTTTTTAGTACTTAATAACACAACTAACACTGGTATCTGCTGTCCAGATTATTTGCAGCATACTGCATGGTTCTATAGAACTTCAACTGTAGATAAATCAAATCCTGACAACATCTAATACAAGGAAAAAATAAGTAAAATGTATCGAGTGTGAAGCTTCAGATCTTTTCCACATCATAGTATCTTGGGATTTCTATTTCTAGATCTGTATCAGCAGGGCAGGCACTCATGGTAAACTCATGCAAGTTTGCAGTGTATGTACTGAGATGTAATCCAACCAACAAATGCAGTGTGGATTTTCTTCCATTAAAAAGCTTATTTGTTTAGAAAGTTCTTTCCAATAAGACAACAATGGCAAAACAACATGTAGATTTATTCACACCTGTTACTTCAAGAACCTGGAACTTCAAGCTCTTCAGCAAAATGAGAATAAACCTTAAAGACCAGATTTCCAAGAAGATGTTTTTCTATTAAATATTAAATAGATTGTCAACACAACTAGCATTTATGTTCATTCTTAAATACTTTGCAAAAATGCATATAATGAACTAAAAAAAGAAAACAAACAAAATCCCAAAACACTCTAGAATATTTCCAGGTTCTTTTTTCATCCAAGTGCGCCAGTTTGTTTTAGTTAGGAAACCTTTCCAACAATCGGATTTTCTCTGCAAAAAATAAAATACTGTATGTAAATATTTTAAAGTTAACATTTGCTTTCAAGTTCTCATCATACATTTTTAATTTATCAAGCAAGAACCCCTCATTTCCACCTTTAATTGTGAAATCTCATTATTTGCAAAAACCTCATTTACTTTCACATGGGATCTCTAAATCACAGTCAATTTTTCTTAACAACTTGGGTCAAACACTAACCCTAGGCAAACCAAATTAGGGTTTGAGCTTTTTTTTTTTCTCCTGGTGAATCAATCCTTATTGATGCAAAGAAGAAATCTGAAAACTTGCTAGTGTGCTCCACAAGCACAAGCCAGGATTGAACAGAATTAAAGAATGTGCTCTGGAAAAACAACATAATCCAAAGAAGAGGGATTTTTTTACCTTCACAAGAACTAGTATTTGTCACAGAGTATGGCAAGTGAAATACAAAGAGTAAATATACTGCCTGAAAGATATGTTTCTGCAGTAAAATTGACAGTTTCATATAACTTGATATTTCAATTATTTAACCAAAGTTTTGGGAAAAAAAATTAGAAGGTAAGCATACAGTTAGGGATAACATTTGAAGTGTACACAAAAGTTAAATTGCAAGAAAACAGGAGTACAGATGAATCCCACACCAGAAGAACTTGGATCTTCAACAACTGGTAAAAAGATGCACTACTGCAATGATGTACCTTATTTTCTCCATGTCTGTGTTGTCTAACTCTACCTTTACCTTCATTATCTCTACCCCAACAAGCCTGGCCTTGTCCTATGATTTATTTTTTTCAAAATACACATTTATCTATGTCAAAATTACACAAGATACTTACTCACTGCCATATTTAGCACTAGACGATCTCTTCTTCTGGTATTTTTCATGTGATTCATTCAGCTTTTCTACTATATCTATTATCTGCTGAAGTGTATGAAAGGTTGCTACAGAATCTTCAATTGTGAAGTTCGAATAATCATCTGGCTCTTTCCGAGGACCCTGATAGACTGCTATACTTCCACAAGCCTCTACAAAAACAACCACAATCATCCCATTTAGAATTTCAACAATTAAAAACCAAATCTAACTCTTATGCAGATGGTAATTCCAAAATTCTGAAATGTAAAGTTAATCTATTTTATGTATAAGCCAGAGTAAGATAAAAGCAGAAGACTGTATCAACTAAATGTATTTACAATTCTGTGGCTTATTCTCTGCTAGTTGTGTTCAGCATCTTGAGCATCCAGCTGTCTGCTCTTCACATTAAGGGAAGTTCAGTCCTTTCTTACAGCAAAACCATGTCCAACAGAATTCATCACATAGTAAGGAAAGGGACAGCAAAGCCAGAAATGCAATCAGCTACAGTTGCAGTCTCTGTGTTTAAACTATTAAACATATTACATACATGAAAATTAAATTAGAACAATGCCTGGTATCTACTGTAAAGAAATGACTGAAGAATATCAGACACCAAAGCACTGAGAAGATAAAAATTCAATCTCTTTCTCTATTTGCTATTATTTTCAGGTGAATTGTTAAATTCAATTAATTGTTCAAAATGATAGTATAGGCACAGAGAATTAGAAATTAATAACATCCGTGTAATCCTTCTCAATTATCTCAATTATTGAATACCTTCCAACTTCTGTAGTTTAGACCTGTTGATAGTGAAAAGTGAGTAAATTCTTTCTGTCTCTCTGTCCCCATCAATCTCAATTTGAGTATCAGCAGGAACATCACTAAAAGGTGAACAAAAAGACAGGTAGGCAATATAAGTAGTTCTTGAAAGCAAGTAAAAACTGATTATTTTTCAATATACATAGCCTTGTTATAGGTTTATCACTCATAGACAGCTTCACAAAACTTAGCCTGTAATTGATATAACCTACCCAGTTAAGGATAAATTTATTTTTAAAAAGGATCACAGAATTTATTGGTTTTCAGAAATCAGCAGCTTCTAGAAAGACATTAAAGCATCGTAAGATGTTACTAATTTTTCTGACATACCTACAAAACCCAAATGATTTGTCAGAATCTACATCCAAGATTATTTAACAGGCTTTCTTACTGCACTGTTTTAAAATACGTGAAGTTCAAATAAAAGTGATTGTATAAACAAGAAAAAGTCATTAATGAAAGAAGACTTCCAGGCTGAACTTTCTGCAGCAAAGTATTTTAATTATTTCATACAGATGGTCTAGGTGTGTCATGTTTCTGCACTCAGCCTAGCATCTGAATTACATCTATTATTTTGCATGAAAAGAACTCAGCCATTGGATATTTGTGATTGCCATGCTGAATTGGTTCCCTCCACTTCACAGGGTGGCAGACAAAGAAACAGACTTAATGAAATCCAGTACTTTGTGCCTTATCACTGTGGCATGTTTTTACTGGCATAACTTGCTAAATTAGATATGGAAAGCCTTGTTTTCATGTTTTCAAGTTGCAGAGTGAGTCAGACATTTCCTGGAAACCTGCCCATTTCCATCTGAGAAGGGACTTACGCAGTGCAGCGAGCACAGCCCACAGAGTTCTCTATGGTGGCCTTGCAGCAGAGCCAGTTCCCGTTCAGGAAGGCAGAAGGGTGGTAAAAGCTCAGCCTCTTCTGGTTGCATCTCGTTACCCTGCAAAGAGCCTCTATCCACTCACTGGCTTCTACACAGTTATTTGCTTGGATATAGAGTGGCTTTTCTCCATGAAGTACTTGAAACATCTGTAGAAGAAACATATTATTCGGCTAAATTCAGTTACTGAGCAACTTTGAATATGTCGAAATAGATTTCAGTGCTCAGGCATTTCAACGAAGTCAAATTAAGACGAAGTGAGACAAGGGAGAACAGCAGACTTTTCACCTCTTTCAATCACACAGAGGAGAAAAGCCCCACCAGAAAAGCTCCCTGTGTTCTGTCTACACCACCTCCTCATCTAAGAAAGAATCCTTATAAATAAGAACAGCTTGCATTTTCTGTCCTCTTCATTCACGTATCTTTAAGTGTGACCCCAGATTTCATGAAGCATGACCTTCATGCTCCATATCCTGAGAGCAACAGAAGATTCCCAGAAGTCTCTCCTTTAGCCATCCTTGGCCTTAGTCACAGCTGTACTTTCATCACTGCCTCATGTTCGGATTGATGTAACAACAGAAATAACCAATGTGTTCCAGGGCCAGAATGGGGCTGTGAGCTCAGACAACTGTCTCAGCTGATGAAGTGATGGTAGGAAGTTCTCATCAAAAGTACTAAGTACAATTCAGTAACAATACATCTCTAGCAGTACATAATATAATTACAAGTGCTTTGCAATACAGTCATGTAGTTTTAACCTTAATTCCAGAAATCTGGCAAGGGAGACCGAAGTCAAAATCAGTCAGAAAAGTTGCCAAATTTCCAGGGTAATTTCCATGTTCAGAGTACTTGGAGATACTGCATACAGCTTTTTATTCCTGATCCATAAAAGACTTTTTGTTGAAGTGTTTACTAATGTGGTTTCGTTAACTCTGTAAGCCATTTACAATTTTATTTAAAGAACACATCAAGAATTATATATAAACTATCTTTTGACCCACATTTTTCTTGTTGAAGGAGCTCTCATCAAGTTTCTCCACTGCAAGGATGTTTTTGATTGGAATAGTGAAAATTGGTTCTTTATCTGTAAAAAATTGTAAACAGAGGAGTGAAGCAATCTTTAAGAACTGTTTTATAATCTCAGGGCACTGACATTGCAGTTCATGCTCTCAAAAGATGCATTTTTATTATTGAAAAAATAGGCACGAATCAGACAGAAGCCTCTATTAATCAAGGCAAAAACAACTAAAATACATCATAGGTGTTTTAGGAAAAGAATTATGCACTTTTAAAAGAACCAGAAAGATACAAACACTTAGAAAATATTGAAAAATAAAAATTATTGTAAAATAAACACTATTTACCTTGCTGTTTGTGGTATGTGAATTCTCTACTTGTTAGACAGAACCACCGCTTCTTGAAATTCTTTTTACCAATCCGAGTTCTTCCCTGAGCTCGCTTGTACATTTCTCTGTAAAGACAGAATCAAATGAAATGCAACCATTAGTCTTTGGAAGAGCTTTAAAACCATTTATGGAGAATTATTGTTTGTCATGCAGCAACACAGAGATCTAATTCGCTGTACAATAAAAAAAAAAACCCTACTACTTATTTAAAACAGATCCTCAAGATTACCTCCCAATATGAGTGATCATGTACAGGGTTCACAAAAACAGGAAAGGAGTTTGAAAAACACATAATCCAGACTGGTGCTTGTAGCAGTAAATTTGGAGGGGACACTTACTTATTCAGATCCAGAATTCCAAATTTTCACAAGATTCTCTCTTTCCTGCCATTTTCTACATGTGATTGTACTTGCCCTTATCTGGATCACAAACTGAATATCAAGGAAATGACACTGAACATGACTCAATGGCAAGCGCAGACAAACTGCATTCAGGACACTTTAAGTGTACTCACTGCTAACTACTTACTTTGTTTTGAACAACAGCCAGCAATTTATTACTATAACCAAGTGCTGATCCACTACAATTTCCTCCTTCATTTCTATTTAGTATCTTAGTAAGAGACACGTTTCTTCCTTGTTTGTAATTTGGATACCTGTTTCGCAGAAAAATCTTTTCTTCTTATAAACCTGCTTCTCAAATAAATTGAAGTATTTTTCCCCATGAATGTTGTTCAAATCATCAGCTATTCTTGATCAACGTCAAGAAAAAGACAGTTAATTTCTTACGAATAGTGACTTTCACCTCCATTTATATAACAGCATTCTGTCACTAAATGTTAAATATTTCAATTACAGGGTAGTTTTTTATCTAACTTTAAAAGCAGAACATTTAGCTGGCTGGGCTTATACAGCATTTAGAATAATTGTAAATTTAATGACGTTCTTTTAAAATACACTTTAATGATTCTCAAAAACCATGACAGAGCACACACTGAACTGTGACAGTAATGCAGTCAGTCTTCAATAGGTTTTAAGCTGCTTTTAATTATTTTTTCCCCAAAAGTACTTAAAAGATGAGTTATGAAAGTCTGCGGCTGTTCTTTTAAATGAATTCTGCAAACTAAGAAATAATTACCTAAATTACAAATGTAACAATTTCTACAGTATATCAGACATTTTAATAAGCATTAATCTGAATCTGGTATTAATGAGAAAACACTGAAGTTAATTGTGTTATGCACAATATAAATTCAAGATGTATTCACCCTTCTTTTAGATGTACTGGCTCGCTCACACCACTGGGCTCTTTACTCTCAGTAGAGGAAACATCATCTAGGAACTTGAAGAAAAACCACAGGAAATATAAATAGACACTATTTAGAAACACAAAAAACCCAAAGGCTGTTTTGAAAACATACATGAACCATTTCTCCTTGAACCGAACAATTATTTCATGCAACAGATGAAAACATATTGCAGGGACTTGGAACAATGTAACAAGGGATGCCCAGAATTCACACAAGCTTGCTTTAATTAGTCCTAAACAGCAGTTGCAATAAAGTCTCTTTCAAAAAATGTTATTAGTTTATTTTTAAACTATTTAGCTTAGTTCACTACATCTAACTCTTGTGTATTTGACTGTATTGATTTTGCTGTGTTACTTTTTGGTTTGGGTTTTTTTATGTCTTAAACAGACTACAACTTTTCTTTTTCTCTCTAGTGAAAACTGAACAATAACATAACCTAATAATAATGAAGACTAATCAAATACACCAACCATTAAAAATATATAGTTGAAAGGTACCTTTTTAACAGATTCAGTAAATTTTTCTTCTTGAAATGTTTTGAAAAATTCACACATAAATGTCTCCTTGAAACTTGACTGAAAGGGAAAATATATTGACATAAATTAACTTTCAAATAAACTTTCAATAAATGGAATATTCATCACATCTGTGAAATGAGGAAGAATTTTAATAGCCTTACAAGTTTGCTTTTGGTCAAGCTTCCCCAACTCCCCAAAGTCTGGATGGCTTTTGATATAAGAGTTAATGTTCTAGAAGTCTGTGCATCCTAAAACAAAGAAACAAAATTCAGAAATCACATTTTTTTCACAGTTCCAGGAAAAAACGATTTAAAAATAAACACGTCAAAACCGTTATTCTATTACACAGTGTAGTAAATCTGGTACATCTTCACTCCTTTTCTTTGCCCCAAGAGAAAAAAATGCATATGAAGTATTACACAGTTGTGTTGGGTGTGACTGAGGTAAAGCTCGCAGCCCTCCCAGTGCTGTGCTTTGCATCAGTAGCTGGAAGGGTGCTGATAACAGAGCAGTGTTTTGGCTACTGCTGAGCAGCGCTGTCCCTCTGACATTCCTTCCCCCATCAGCGGGATGGGAGTGGGCAAGATCCTGGGAGGGGACACAACCAGGCCAGCTGACCCAAATCAACCAAAGGGATATTCCAGACCATGTGATGTCAGCTCAGATATAGAAAGCTAAGAGAGAGAGAGAGAGAGAAGGAAGGCAGGGTATTCATGACCTTTCAATGTTTGCCTTCTGGAGCAACTGTCACACGTGCTGAAGCCCTGCTTCCCGGGACATGGCCGAACATTGCTGCTAATGGGAACTAGAGATTGACCCTTTTTTTCCCTTTAGCTTTTGTGTGTGCAAATCTCTCCTTATTCCTTTTCTTTTACTGTAATAAAACTGCTTTATCTCACCCCGCTGGCTGTTCTCCATTTTACTCTCTCCCCTCTCCCAAAGGGAAAGGGAGTGATAGAGTGACTTAGTGGGCACCCAGCACCCAGCCAGGGTCAACCTGCTACAGCAGTTTATTAGCTACTGTACAGTGCTTAATATTTTAGTCACTACCACTAGAATTTAGTATTAGTACTGGGAAAATATTTTTATCTATAAAACATCTGAAACTCTTGAATCCTATAATCATTACGACATATCTAACAACTTCTGAATAACAAACATAATGAACTATCGCTGGACAACTGGTATAAATTTTCATAATACAAAGTGAACTTTAAAACTTGGTCTTTAAGGCTTTTACTTGATTTCTTTGCAACCTCACTGCCTGCATTTTAGTACAGGATTATAAACACAGCCTCTGAAAGTGGCCTTGCTGTTCCTTTTAAAATGTTTAACTCTCAAATGTTAAAATCCTCTAATTATTTTTACTCTAAAACCTGGATAATATCAACAGAATGAATTTGAGTAAGTATATTTTTTTTCTTCTGAAGGCACAACACACCTAAGTAGATAAAATAAGCTAATAATGACAACATCTGGAACAACAGATTTCATACATATTCTGTATTTAATGTGAAAAATAATATAAGTTTTTTAATCTCTTTATTCCTGTCTTTGAGATTTTTTTGTAATGTGTATCTACTTGACAACTGAAAATGGAAAATTTGTCAACCCACTGCAACTAGTGGAGTCCAGAATAAATACACCAACCAATTACTGGATAACCCTACAACCTCTGCTTAAGACAGAAATGGCAATGAATGTCTGGATGTTTGATTTGCTTGGTGGAAAGAACCAAGGCAGTTTAGGCCTATACCTTAAAGGACCCTCAGTCATGTTGCTATTTTATCCAAGAAGCACATTCCCAAAAAGGCACAACATCTTTATTATTGAAAGCTCTTCCACATCATTTGAGAATACCCCATTAAAGACTGAAATACCTGATGCTTAAAGAATTGCAAATATCTTATTTCCGTTGGAAATTGAACATAGAGATACCCAGTCCTCTTACTTCCCAGTTACTGAAAGTAACATATTCCTTCCCACACCAACAGATCTGACGGTATGAATAAAACAGAACAAAGCTTCACAAGACTTACTGGATGGTGAGGTCGTAAATGAAAAGTATGAGGTGAGACTACGGCTACAGCAAAGAAACGAAGAAACACAAAGCTGCTCACTGCAGAATACTGTACATGAGGGTCATCTGCAGAGAAAAACCATGAAATGTAACATGCACTGAACGTAACAGGAACTCATGAAGACAGTTAACATAAAAATCCTAAAGAAGATAACATCAGAGAAGACATTTATATTTTAAAATAGAATAGAAAAATCAATGAAGTGCATGAAATGGGAAAGGTGGTCATGGTAAGAAATGTTCTACCTATAGTGGAGTGTTTATTGCTTATTTCTCTGAAAAGTTCTATTCCCATAAAACTGGCTCATCAGCTCCACCAGTAGAAATGATGAGGTGATTGCAAGCATTTACATACATAGTTGATTAGGTTTGGCTGTATGCTGCACCCAGAGATAAAACACTGCAGGCAGCTGCCTCTAAACACTGGGCTATTGAATTTAGTCACCTGGAAAGCTACTTACTGATAACTCAAATACATTAATGCTGTATGACAAATACAGCCAACACATATGAACAAATTTAATTCCAATTCTAAGTTGCATCATAAACCCATGGTGTTATATAATTTTGTTGATATAAATGAGGATTTTCTCATTTAATATTTGGATATATTTACATTTTTATAGTGGGAAATACGGTGAGATCACATTCTTACTCTAATGGCCACTTCAATCTGATCTGGTAAGCCACCTATTCTGAAAGGACTGTCTAAACTAGAGCAATTTATGGCTCAGTGTCAGTGACAAACATGAATCAGAGAAATGGTCCACATCATGAGAGCATATTCTTCACCTGCATCTTATTACAGGACATTTCAGATTTTAATTGACTGAAGCATGAGTATTTCAGAACCCCTCCATTATTCCTACATTAAAAATATTCTGAAAGAGTAAAGCTGATCTAATACTGGTCATATTTACAAAACCCATTAAACATTTTTTATTATCCACCCTCCTCAAAACTACCCAAAACTAGTACAGCTGTAGTAGTACTAAAGCTAACTTCACAGAAGGTATGAATGTGCTGGTCACAGTTAACAGAGTAGCAGTTCATATAAAGATGCAAATGCCAAATTTATTGCCAGGTTCACATCTTGCTTCTTTAGAAGCAATAAACAGAACAGCCCTTAAAATTTCATGTATCTTTCAAATAAATCACTTCCTGTATTATTTGTGCTTTTCTTATTTATCTCATACATTTTTGGCGACTTCTGATTTGCTGTTGTCTTGCAGTTTCTGACCTGATGTATTTTTTTAATCAGAAAAAAGTTTCACTATAACTTACAGACTGACAGAAAAACAAATGCCTGACTGTCAAAGTTCAGGGCACAGCTTTGGACAGGACAAGACAAGAATTTTGACAATCCCCATAAGGTAACTGCAGAAGTTTTCAGTCTGAACACCACTTTCAGAAATTTTTAGAGAACACTTACTTGGAAATCTTTTGGCAGCCAGATGCCTCAAAGAATAAAAAACATCACACATTAGGGTAGGACAACTTATACTTGACCGCACTATTTCACGGAACACTTTGTCCACATAATAGCGGAGATTTTCCTGCAATTATGAAAATAGGTACCTTTTTCAGACCATGAACATTCACATTTCTCCTTTTTTTCACCTGAGCACAAACATAACACTATCTGATTATTCAATTCTGAATTTTAGTACAGTGCATATTAAAAAAGCCTCATAATATTTATATGGCATTACTACTATTAAAAGATAGTGCTTATATACTAAGTAAATATAATTAAACTGTCTTGCAATATAAACTACCTATCAATACCTATTTTTGTAATTTGACAAGCAGGGAGCATTTCCCATGTATATCAAGCGAATGTTAACTCTGTTGCAGCAACTACTGTCCTAAGCATCATCATACTCTGGTAAGAGGGAAACAGCCAGCAAAACTTCAATGAAAAAATGCTACAGCAGTTCTAATTAGATACATCACAATCTAGATGCTGAGTACAGAACATCAGGAACCAAAACACCCAAAAAATTGGTAAGAAAGACTGCCATCTTTAGCTTCTCCTCTTCATCCCATTTTCCACTGGATTTTTTTTCCACTGCTGTGTTCATAAACAGGGATAAGAAAATACAGTTTTTTCTTTGTTTACTGTGAAATCAAAGAGTTATATTGCTACTATGAGTTACTCATTTTCCATTACAATGAGCCACTTTTAAAAATACTTTTTATTCAGATTTTGAGAAAGTTTAAAGTTTTGAGAAAGTAAAAAATCAATTGGGAAACTCACCATATTAATTTCCACGTTATCCCCTTCTCTTAATTTGATGGGATCTATTTCACAGGGTTTAGGAGACTCACATATCTGCAACAAACAAACATAACTATAGGAGTTAAATTTTTCAGACACAAAGCATGGAAATACACCCATTTCAAACCAAATTCTGTCCTAGATTTAGGAATGATACTCTAAATAGGTTCTAACCATCCATAACAACATGCAGTGATCATCCTCACTTTTGTTTGTGCCTTTTAAAATGGACTGATTACATAAAGCATCACATGGGCACATTCTGCAATAGGTTGGAGGCTGGAAGGACTGTCATTGACTGTTTACTTTGAAGCATCTGCAACATGAATAACAAAAAGCAGCTCCTCCCACTAAACCAATTATTGCTCAATTTAATTTTCCTCTAGAATTCCCCCACCTGACTGATTCCCACCATACACAGAGCTGTAACAAGAATGCCTATCCAAAAGACAAGGATACCCAGGATACCCCAGGGGCTGAGTGTCCCCAAAGAAGTTTCAGTAGTATCACCTACCTCATCAATAACAGGTTTCAAAGTAACCTTTAGGTAGTGCTTGCCCACTATTTTCATCATTTCATCTACACACCGAGTTGCTAATGAGTTGCCTCTGAAGATTGTGTTTGCTTCTCTGTAAGAAAAGAATTGATTGTTTTTGAACAGGGAAAAAATAATAAATTGAATATTGTAACTGAACTTATACTATATCTTGCGAGTAAATAATTATTTTTAAAATATTTTTCATATATGTCAGTTAGGAATTCCAGAACCTAGATACTGAGCTTGCAATGGCACTCAGGAACAGAAAGACAATAAACAAGAATATTATAACAGCTATCACCAAACCCACGAACATAAATAAAATCGTAAGAAAAAGCCTAAGAAATTTTAGACAATGGAAGTTATAGTGCAGTATGGAATGTGAGAAAGAACAACTGGAGAAAATTCTAAAATAATGAAAATTGTACCTCAGCAATATACAATTCCTCCTCCAATAGTCATGCTGAAAAAAAAAATCTTGGAGCTACAGCACACTGCTACACTACACCAATAAACCCAGACACTTAAACCAAAACATACTTAATCCAAGGTTACACTTTTTATTCATTATAGCTGTTGAAGAAATCTGAGAGCCAGCTGTGCTAAGTATCTCTCTAATCTGAGAGATTTAGTTTAAGCTTTCTTTGTTACAGTTCAATTACAGTGGAATGCGTGTACTAAAACAGTTTAGAAAATTCTTTTCTATGAGTCACCTCTTTCTACACAGTTACGCTGTCTCACGTTATTTAAATCAAGACTAAGTGCTTTGAAATGAACTGTCCTGTGGTGATAAAATCCCTCCCACACCTCCACTGGACATGACCTGGCACCTCAGTGGCTGTTACTCACATCTGCTTTATTTCTCTCCTAACCACAGAGCTGCAAATTCACAGACCATATGCTGCTACTTGGAAAAACTCCTGTGCTTCCTACTTTCAAGGCATGCAGGACACATTCGTATCATGAAACCCTCTGAAATTCCAAGATTAATTTTAGAGAGCATGAAATCAATGAACATGAAATACATACTGGGTATCCTTCAGATCTAGTTCTGCCACTGCAACAACAAAGGGAACCAGCTTATGGTGGTGCAGCAGCAGTCGTACTAGAGGCAGGACAGCATCATACTTGTCTCTACACACTTCACTCAGAATGTAGGCAGCCGATGCAGAGATAGGCTATGAGAAAGCAGAATACGAAACTTGAGTAAAGTGGTTAAATGTTCTTTGTGTATTTGAAAAAGCACAATCTAATCTAATGAGACTATAGACATAGCTTGTGAACAGAGAGTTTCAATATTTGTTGTGTAACATGGCAATTAAAAGTTTCCATCCCAGAGACACTTAATTGAAAATTAATATTATCTACTCTATAATTACATTTCAGAATAGAATTCAGTAGCTACTCATCCTTCTCATTCTCCCTGAAGGGTTGAACTATAGCTTCTTCACAAACCCATTAGAAGCAATTGACTAAAATGTCATGTATCTTTATAGGACTTTTAAAACTATAGTCAGAGGACGCTAAAATACAGTACTCGCCCTTCTAAAGTGTTTGTCACCATTGTGAAGTTGGGAATTTCAATGCAAAATCGAAATTATTTAATATAAATAGAAAAGACAGCTGCTGACTGCTGCTACCTATATACACAGCTATTCCTGAATTCCTGTGAAGCAATATTTGGATATGGGCCAGCAAAAACTGCAGTCACATCTGCTTCCTTTATCTTTCTTCTCCTCTGTCAGTACTTCACTAGCACTGAAATGATGAAAAGCTGTAAAATACCTAAGAATATAAAGCCTGGTTACTATAATTTGATTCTTATCCCGATGTTATGCAAACCATCTACCACACTTCCCTGTTTGTCACCACATCCACATGAGAAATCCTGTCATGCTGATTAACATCCTGGGGAAGGCAGCAGCAATTCAGAAGTAGAATTAGAAATCAATTCTGTTTGTTAATTATCTGCCATTCACTGCCAATAATGGATCAGTGTGCCTGCAAAACCTCTAAATCCAGAAAGCCAGTAGCAGCCAATGGAAAAACACAATGTTGAAAAGAGGAACCAATGAGGAGAAAGCATTTTATCACCTGCAGGCTCAGGTTAATTCACTGTCTCTACTGATTTGTCTAAAATAAGAAGAAAATCCTGGTACTTTGGGGCCGAAGTAAAAGCTCTAGAAGCTGTTCATCTGGGTGTGACACAAGTAATTACCACAAAGAAACAACACCGATTATCTAGATATGAGTAATTCATATTGTCTTATACAGGACTGCATAATTCACTTTTAGTTTTCACTTTAGTGCAAGTCTCAGCTGAAGTACCTGAACATCTGAAGATTTTAGCAGCAAGTTTCTTAGAGAAGCATAGTATTCAGATGGAAGGACACAGTCTTCAGTGTAACAGATATTTAATCGAAGCGATCCCAAATCATCAGTTTTAGAAGACTTGTTTCCATTTTCTTTTGGTTGAAGTAAGTACCTGCAATTAACAGGACAATTATAAAATATTAGACTCCTATTTCATTCATTTCACTAATTCCATAATAAAGCAAAGTGTCACATTTAACTACTTCAGTAGACATACATTAAATCTGAGAGCTAGCAAAAAAAAAAAAGCCAAAAAAAAAAATCACCAAAAGAATCCCCTTGAGACACAAAAGAAAAGAAATGAGCAGCACTTAATACACCTTTAACACATAATGGAACCTAAGTTTATTTTCTGATATATTTCCTAACAGAATATACTTTTTGTAGGTTAACAGGAAATCGTTTGAAATTACACTGGATCATCTCATTTTACATCTAGATTATGTTTGCGGTGTTGGACACTGCAGGTAAAACAGCTAGCGTAAAGAATTTAAATGGTCTTGACTGAGACCAGAAAAACCACATAATATTAACAGGCTCCTCTCCTGAGAAACAAGACATAGGAAAAAAGTGGGGGTTTTTCTACTCTTAATACAAAATACATTGAACAATTCATTGTCTATAGCTTCACTGCATTCCAACAGGAGGTGCAGCCCTACAAAAATGTTAACAGCTTTTAAGTGGTGTCACAGTAGTTTCAACACTCACCCCAACAAACTGAAACCCCATCTCCAAATATTCTTTTACAGTCATGTATATTTGGACTTCTACAACCAGGAGATCAGACTTCCTTTTATCATAATCAGAGGCACTGCCCATGAAGGCATGCTGACATAAAGTAAAACTGATTTACCAGGAGAACCTCTCCTTAACAGCATGACTCCTAGGCTTATTTTCCAAATATTTAGTAGTAGTGATAATTTAGCTGCTGTGCTTCAAGCTGCATCCAAAAACACATTATGAAAATTAGCAGTAGTATAAAAAAATGTGTTATTTTTAATCACAGAACTGTTTTTGATAAGCAGATCATAAATGGATATGAGGATGTTCAATACAAGGTATGCCTACAAAGCATATTAGCAGACACGCTCAAGAGAACTAGACATGAGTTAGGTCAATTCAAAAAGCTACACAAACACAGCACACTGGCAATAAGCTCATGCTGATACAATCTTTCTCTCAGCATGTTGTTAACAGAGGCCTGTTTTTATGTTAATATCGTCATACAGCTGTTGATCAGAGCACTGGCAGAACAAGCCTGTGTCTGCAATACACTGTGTAAAAAACAGAATCTATAACACAAACACCTGCAGGATCACATTCAAACACTAAGAGTCTGAGTTCAACTTTAACACGTCCAAGATACTTGGAGCCTTAAGTGAGTACATGGAGCAGAGCCATAATGGTTCCTGGCCAAGACCTGTGCCACATTTAGTTCCGATTTACCTACTTCCTTCCTATGTGTTTTCTGTGTGGATATGAAAGGGCTTCCTCCGTGCTTTTTTCTGTACTGAAAGGTTCACTAAAAGCAGAATATTTTCCACACTTTGAGGTACTCAAATCCCTTGCATTCATCCCTTCCTGCTGCTAAGCATTTGGGACAAAAAAGGAGCTAGAGGCGGGCTCCTGCTCCCAAGAACATTGGAAGGGAGGGTGCTGAGATGTCCCACGCAGAAATGTTTCTTTCCTGAACTCCCTTCATACGTCACCCTTCCAGCTCCTGTGCCTGCTCCCCTGAAATGATGTAGGGTTGGTTCCGAAAGACAATTCTGGGGCCTCCCCAGGGAAGAAAAAAAATGCCATAGTTAATGAGCAAATAAACTATTCATCAGTCATTCTGGAAGTCTGACTTAGGAATTTAATTACAAGTGATGCAATTCTGAGAAGCCTCAGGTTTGCTGGATAGGCTGAAGAGCACACACAGATCACTAAAATCAGCAACCTGACCAATAGACAGTTACAGTCCATCTTCCCTTCCTTCACTCTCTGCACTTCACCCTCTAACATACCAACTATTCTGTGACTGCGGGCAGACGGGGGGAAGAGAAGCACTAAATGTACCCACTGACAAGGTTCATTTATTGAGCAGGGAAACTCCAGAAATGTTTTACCTAGATTAGAACAGGAAGACATAGTTTAATGGATAGGTAGAATAAAACATGTACATTTTCGCTTGCAAAGAATAAGACACAAGCAAATTCACTTCTTGAACCACCGTTTCTCACCATGCTTGAAAGGAATCGTTTTTTAACACCTTCACAGGAACTTTAATTTCTCCTAGAAAGACGTCTTGTACCAGATTGCCATTATTCCACAGGTCAACCCTGAAAATAAGAACTTTGTTTAATTTTCTTTTCTCCCAGAGAGAAATAAGCAATTTTACAATAACTGCCTTACAGCACTAATCCACATGCATGCAGGCAGCAAATGTTAGAAATCTCACTCCATTCTACATAAACCAGGAAGAATCAAACAAGTGGCTTATTAACGCGTAAAGAACAGAAAAAGAAACAAACAGTGAAAGTTAAGACTTGCAGACTTTTCATCAGTAAATAAAAGTGATACTGGCACAATGTACTCGTTCTGCGCAGTCTCCACCCCCAAAAACTGTGCACATCTCTTCTCAGGTAATTGAAGTGAACTTTTTAACCAATATATTTAAATATTTGCCTAACTGCTAGAATCTGGCACACTGCAATGCCACACCAACACATGCGCTTGTTTTTCCAAGCAGCAGCTCGTACGCTTACAACCTCAAACGGAATCAGGTTCCAGACATGCACCCTGGATTTTTTCTATTACTTCTTACCTCTCTGACATTTCTGACAGACAGCAGTTGTTAAGAACAAAAAAAAAAAAAACAAAAACAAAAACAAAAGACAACTAGATTTGTTGGGGCATGACTATTTTTCTAAATATATTTGCATCTATAATGAAATATACAATTCTAATTAATGAAGCTAATAGCTAAAAATGCACATACCAAGCTGGTTCTATAATGGCTATTAAAATTAACTGCCAAATTCTTCTTCTGATGCCTGTCAGGAAACATATGCTAGCCTTGAAGACTTTCTGTCATTTAGCAGATTTGGTGCATGTATGTGCAGGAGCAGAGTAAAGAAAAGAAACTGAATACAGGGCTCTCTATTGTTCCAATGACATTGCATAAATACAGACAGACCTGCTCTGAGGGTAAAGCAGCAGAAAAGGGGATGATACTTTGAGTATTTGCAAGAGAAAGATGAAACACAAATGTTCCTCTAAAAAGCAAAGTGAAACACTAAGAATCTAATAAAAGAGGCTTTCCCCCGTTTTATTAAACCAGCCAACTATATTTGAAACTACAGACTAGGATAAGGTATGCTGGTATCTTTCAGTACAAGTTCTACTATCAATACTCTGCCCAAATTAATATAATTTGATAGAAGGTACTCATACCTCTTTACTCACAGACACAGGAGACAAGTTTAGGCTCCTAGATACATTCAACCACATTTACTTCAAAACAAAACAAAAAAACAAAAACAACCAACTCATCTTCAGTAAGAAATACAAGTAAAAAAACAAGAGACTTTTCTATGTCAGAATCATCTTTTCTACAAGTGTGATCAGTAATTGTCTGGAGTTACACTAAGATAAAACAGGTATTTGTTGTCTTGATGATAGAATATTTTTATTTATTTATGATTCTATGAAATCACTTTCTAATTCACATAACTTACCTGACTTCTAGTTTCTCAATATCTTCTTCTTCCACCTGAAACTGGGACTTCTTGGTGTAACTGCTGGACCTGGTTACCTGCAAATAAATTCCTCCTATTAACACACTTTTTGTATTATGGATATCAAAAATCAAAGAAAACCCTCCCTGCCTCTAACACAGGTAAATAGGTACTGTTCCTTCTACAAAGGAAAAAGGTTAGTTGATCAAACAACTGCCTTTTGCCAGAAAACAGGTGAAAAATAGGTCAAGAAGGGCTCATAGTGGAACCTACTGAGGGCTAGCTGCTATCTGAGGGGATTATAGTATAGATCTACTACCAAAAAAAAAGTATGACATGACACAGGCAAAAATTTCGTTTTAGAATGAGCCCCATGAAAGCATTAAAGTTAGTTCTGAAACATTTAAAGAAACAATCAGTAAGAAGCCTACTCTTTTTGCCCTAGTTACAACACAATTGTAATCTCTCATCCACCCTTTCCTCAGTTCTTGACTGACTGCATTCTCAATTTAACGCCAATAAATCATAAGTCAAAATTACCAGAGTGGTTTGGATCACAATTTTATCCTAATATCTGACTTCCTGAGAAATCAAACTCAGTATCTTGAGCAGGTCAACAGAGACACACACCAACCATCTAAACTGTGCATAAGTATGAAACAATTTCTCATTAAAGTCCCACAGCAGGACTAAGATTTATAAAAATAGTAAATTATAATACATTTGAGGCACATGCAACAGTTGTACTCCTTTCAGCTCTCAGTATTGCATGCTTAAATGTAAATATGGTTTTTATTACTGACACACATCAGATGAAAATTTAAACTCAATTTATTGTCAGATAACTGATATAGAATTAAAATCAACTCCTAAACAACAAAGTTAACTCCTTTTTTAAATAAAACAAACCTTTCTGGGGTATAATCACTACATTGATTTATTAAATAAGTAAGTTGTTTGGGTTTTTAAAGTCAATTTTCTTGACAATATTTAAATAGAATTCCACGGGATAGGTTAAAGTTATCTCAGACCTCCTGATGGCAACAGATTATATATAAAGTGATTCAAGACAGGGAATTACCTTCATATATGTGCTTGTGAGGAAGTAATTTTTCACACAGCAATTGAAGGGGAATGCTATTGTCTGGCAGACAGAAATTGAAGTATGTCATTCACTTACATTTGAGAGGCCAGTAAAAGCTCTTCAATTTGCTTGAAGAGAGCTTTCTGCATTAGGTACTGCTATGCAGCTTGCTTAGAAATATCTGAAGGGTTGCATAAAATAGATAAACAGGCAGAATAACACACAAAGAGTTACCTCAAAATAAAATGTTTCGTTAAACTGTGGATTGCTTGTTTTCTTCTTTACTTTGGTCTTCTTTTGGTCATTCCTGTTCCAATGTGGTAAAATTTTTACCATAGACAACTTAAACACACAATTATAAAGACATTCTATTGTCAAGAAGGACTCATGCATTTAAGTTAGAACATTTTTTGTTATTTAAGAAATCACTTTGATCAATGAGGAAAATCTTAAAATAAAATTCATTCATCTTCACAATATAGTTTGAAGAGCTAAATTTTTAAATGCTGTATCTAGTTAACCATGCATGTATCTATCCAGCTCAAAGTTTGTATTTAATTTCACAAACAGGTAAAACATATCAATTAAAATATTATCAACGATTTCTTATGCATTTCAATTTCTTTACCACTGCCTGCAGCTAATGAACACACTTTTCCTCGTCTTGTTCAACTGCAATTTCCATTTTTCCCACCCTCTTTTGTTGAGGAAATACCCACTACTTCTTCACAGAGGCTTACACCCAAGACACTGTAGTTTTCTTTGAAAGCAACTGCGGCTAGTGTTAGGTATTAAGCAGCAAAGGGTCAAACAAATAAACTGCCCCCGCTTCCTTGTGGGTTGGTTTTGGTTTTATTATTTTAATTTTACAAGTTTTATAAAGGAACACAGTTTTATTTATTTATTTTGCAAAGGGCTGTGATAGTATAAAAAAGGCTTTCTAGAAGAAAGAGAAATAGAAAATGTGTGGGAAAAACAGACAAGGGAGAAGACAAATTGCCCTGAGTATCAACCACCTATTTTCAGGCACTGGCTATATAAATATTCCAGTCACGGTACATGAGTCACACATGCATAAGATTGGAATATCTTAATCAGGAATTTTTGTCAGATTTGCACTTATATTCCCATACTAACAGGGAAAATATTTTGTGGGACCAACATTCTCCCACTTCCATCCATATCACAGGACTCAAACAGAAAATATATGTCAATTTACCTTCTCTGGCCATCAGCCCTATGATTTCTAGGTATAATGGTTGAGACTCCCTAGTCCTCTTAGAAAAAACCTAAACTAACAAAGAAAACAAAAAACCCCTACAAAAAAAAAAAAAAACCAAACCAAACACACCCAAGCCAAACATAAAGAAAAAAAGTGATCATTTACTACCAAGGAGGAAAAAGAAAAAAAGCCCCATTATAGAGCTTACTCAGCGACAATCCCTCTGAAGTGTATAAGCCAAGCAAGTTTGGTACAAGACATTCTGGTACCATGCTCACCAAGGCAATTCCTGAGGTTGCTTATTGGGCAGGGACTTGCAGATAGCAAAATGTGTGGGATGTGGGATTTTTCTTAAAAGAAAAACCCTAATAGTTACTGAGGATTACTGATCCAAAACAGAGAGACATTTGAACTGTGAGGACTTTAAATGTAGCATCCTGAAGGTGTTCCAGAACCTCTACTCTCTCGTCTCCTCCCAATTGCTACACATTTGCTGCAAAGAAACTCACACATTAAGAAAAACAGAAGACAGGAAGGTGAGTGAGCAACTGACTGTACCATCACATACAGAAATTTCATATAAATTAGCAGGAAGTACAGGGCAGAAATCAACAAAACTTAAGAAAGAACTGAGTCACAAGTGGTTCTTGACTAGTGCAGACAATTCAGATAGACCAAACACCATCCCAGTCTGGTTTACGACTATGGCAGGGAAGGGGAAAGAACAGTATCTATGGAGATGTGATGTATGCATGAAAGCATTGGAAGGTTTTTCTGTGTTTTAAAGATTTTGCTCAAAACCTATGACTTTTTTTTCCAATTCAACATCACACCATTTTTAGATTTATTCCTTTTATACTAAAATGTTACCTGGAAGGCCCCACAAGAGAGACTGTTGCATAAGGATCACAATTCTGTCCATTTATAAGAGGCAGCCCATGGCACTCCTTTATGCTACAAGGAGAAGACAAACAACAGATCAGTGAAGCAATTATTTGGCTTAAAAAATAAAACCCAAATAATGCGTTCTTTTTGAAAACTTTTTTTTTAAGCCCTGCTGTATTACACACGGATATAGCCATACACTAATCCAATCTAATGTATGTGTCTGAAGTAGATTTCTAGATGGTAATACAAAATAATACTCAAGTATACAGTCAGCCTTAGGGGGCTCTGTGAGAACAAAAATCTTGGAAGTGCTTGGATAAAAGACATTCCAGTATCTCACACGAATGACAAAATCCTAAGTTAAATGAACTGCTATATATTAGGAAAAATTGCAGATTTCATTAACTTTTAAATTTGATTTCTCAAGGCCCACAAAAAGCTATCTAGCCTCATCCAATGGCAGCAACTACATCTGGAAAGCATTGAAACGGATGGAAATATTTCATTTAGGATAAACCACATTCTGAATTATGCTCAGAAACGCAAAGTCAAATCCTGAAATGGTATTTAAAATTAAGCATCCAAAACTATTAGTATATAGTTCTAGCTCCACCTTTGAAATAGTGCTTAAGATTTATTTTCAAATTCTTTTCCCAACAGCCCATGTTCAGGGTTACATGGCCCTTTAAAAAATCCATTGTTTTGTCTGATCTATTATTTTCTTCCATAATTCATACAGTAAGTGGGAAGCTGGTGTTTAACAGGTAGACTGGCACACTGTTCACCAGCCCTGAGGCAAAAGGGACAGGATGGTTTGGAACTAATGTTCATGGAGACAGAGAAGCCTTTTCTGAAATCTTGCCATCTTTGAATCACCACAGCAGTAACACAGAGCTGTCAGCAAGCTGCCTAACCTTCAGATGCTGCCCACATATGAACATTAACTAAAAACAGCTAGAACAACACAAGTAAAGCAGTAAATTCATAGCAGAAACCAGACTTTCTAGCAAAATGATGCTCTAATGTAACCATGCACACTGTAGTTTAATTCTGGAAACATTCAGATTACAAAATTTCATAAACAAAACACAAATGTGATCTGAATGTTATATTCCTGTTCTCTTTAAAATAATTTTTAGCTGCATTTCAGGAATTTAACTAAATTAATGCTAGGAAATTTCAGTTGTCATAATTTTCTAGTTTGAATAAAATCCAAAACCTAGGCAACTTAAGGAGAAAATACACTTCTCTAAATTAATATGAACAATTTAGTAAATGTTCTAATATCATAATGTGGAATAATAAGTTATGCAGGTCAAATTAAAATTATGCAGTTGCACACAGTTTTAAATAAATGCTTTATGTACTGTAGAAAAATTGTGGTAAAAGAATAACAGGAGCTGCAAATTCAAACACAAGTGTGGAAAAAACAGACACTAACACTACTGCGCTGCGTCAAAACGCCACCCTCTTTGGAGTACGCACAATTATAAACCAGATGGTATTTTCCCCCCCCAAAAGTCCCTTTGTCTTAGCCAGTTCAGGGAACATTTAGTGCTGAACCACTGCACAATCATTTGTTATTTTTCTTCCAGTTATCAAGCACGTGGCCTTCAGCATTTCTATAATTTTTGAATCACAATGAACCCTACAGTGATTTCAAACCCACCATTTAAATGGGTTCTTGAAACATCCAGTTGTTTTATAAGCAGTAATTGATTCCTCCTCCAACACACATGTGGCACAGAAGAGTGGCAACAAAATTAAACTGTCTAGACTTTTCAGTCATTTGGGGTATCTGATCTGAGGCAGCTAGGACTTGATTCTTTCAGATTGATGGGCATTCTGCAGCTCCTTGGGCTTTGCAGTTTCACGTGTGAGTGCTGAGTGTACCTATAAATCAGCCTAAACTTGAATCGCATAGGAAATTCATAGCAGATGGATCAGTCAGCCTTATCTGAAGAGAGTTCAACTGTTTTAACAAGAACACCACCATTTCTCTTCTTACAGTCTTTGACATGTTCACCAAGCTCCTGGATTTCTCTAGCAAACAGACACAAGTCTGTGGGACTTCTGGTTACATAAACAGCTTGTTCTGTTCTCTTGACCACAACATGCACAAACTGGAGCAAGGCTTGTTTGTGATTTCCTGCGAGTTGAAAAATATTTTACTGACAACTTCACAGCCTTGCAGCAGAACTAGAATCTCTGGATTCATCATACGGATCTGTCACTTCAAGCAAATTTCATGCTTCAGCCAGTCTCCCTGTGGAGGCAGCTCTAGCATTCCCTTTTCACCTCCCACCCAAGTCCCCGTTCTGTTGCCAGCAAGTATGGTCTGCCTGGTTTAGACAGCCTACCCTGGTCCAACCCCTCCCCTGACCATCAGCTCCTAATACCTTCAAATCTTTCTCTTACATACCTATCAGGCACAAAAATTTGTTCCAAATTTACCTCACCTCCTCCCCTTCCATCTCTCACTCCAAGCTAGCCAGTCATATCCATCCCTTCTGCATGCAGGTACTGCTTGGACTCTGCTTTAGACACTGTGTGTGACAGCCAAATCAGCTGAACTCCTGCTTCTGTTTACCACCCTCATAGGAAGCTTTTAGGTTTCAAGTCAGTTATCAGTTTGGTGAACTGAATTACCCTGGCCATACAGGAGCCCTCCCAGGCTCCAAGGACAAGCAGCCTTTGGATAGGATAGGAATATTAGGGATAGGAAGACATTATTAGATAAACTCAGCACTACCGAGCTGGATTGTTCCTCCCCAGGGACTGAGCACACAACACTGAATCACTATTGATACTTTTAAGCTACTAAACAAACAGTCTCCAGTAAACATGTTTAAAAATTCTGAAGATGTTTAAAATGGCTCAACTAGAGTAGACCTAACAGAAACTGAAAAACTAGAATGGAATGGATGGAAAAGAAACTTCACTAAGTTTGCCAGTCAGAAAATTTCACAGGAATACTGCCTTTCCTCAAGGAATGAGGCAAAAGTGCTAGAACTGCTGTCTCCTTAAACATGAAAACAGCCACCAAGAAATCCCACCAAAACGCCAAACATTTTGACCAAACAAAACAGAAAATAACACTAAATATACATTCCTATTCTGACAACCATAATATATACACTTCTAACATACAGTAAATATTTCAGCTTTGACAAATCATTTTATCTACCTAGCTAGATAGTTGTCAATCGAAGGGTATAAATGCACAGAATTTGAAGTAGTAGACAGGAACTTAGAAGCCTTTTATCTTATATTTTAGACTACTATATCTTTATGTTAAATCTAAGCAAAAGGTAACAGAAGAACTTTTGTTCTCTTCTCCAGCTACTGCTCAGTAGCAGATATGTTTCAGTTTACATTAATTCTTGCTCTCCATCTCAGTAGTTTGTTGTGCAAGAGGAGTTTCATACAGGAAATGAGAGACTTTCAGATAAAACTAGCATACATTCAGCTTGTAAGGTGAAAAGAAGTCCTTAAAAAGACCAAGCCCACCATAAACCCCCTTAATGACTGAGTGACTGTACCTCCACCATTCAAATCAACTGAAGCTCTCTAAGGACAGACACTCCCTAACTGCAGCCATTAAGATTTGTATGTACACTTCAGAAAAACTGCTATGTTCCCTAGAACAAGCAGACAAAGTATAAATAGGACAGTAACAACCTGACAGGTCAATTTAAGAGGGTATGGTGTATAATTTATTTAGAAGAGTGTGTGAAATGAAGCCAAAATCTGGCTGCAATAAACCATTTCTAGGCTTTGAAGTATTCACACTATAAATACACAAAACCTTCTTTCAGAGCTGAAGGGCTGTTAATCACAGAGAAAGCAGGTGCTACCACACAACTGCCTAATTTGGCAAAAAACTGTTCAAGTATCACCTATTTCAGCAGCAGCAAATATGCAAGCAATGGTCATGCAAACTTGTTGTTAGGGACTCCCTGCAAGAGTTGCAAGCATGTATTTGTGAAATGTGCTACTATACATGGCATTGTGGTTTCAAAAAACAGCTCACACTGAGTCAGCAGGTAACCTCTTGCACTTTTTCCCCTCCTCATTCACAAGTTAGAAAAGGAAACAATTAGTATCAGAGACAAAACAAAGTTTTAATTCACAAACTGTCTGTGAGCATATCTGCATGAAACTCAACAGCAAGTTTGCAATTAATACAAAAATTATGTGTAAAATTAGCCTGCTCTACATCAACTCTAAGACAGTCCTTCACTAAAGGAAGATTAACTATACTTTATGCCAAAAAAAGTGACTGGAATTGAGTTTTTAAATCAGTCCTCATCATAAAACCAATCTAGAAGAGCAGCAAAAAACCAAAAAAAAGCTTCTACAACCATGTTTACAGACCGAAAACAACAGGAATCCATTCCCTAGCCAGTCATCATTTTGGTTCAGCCACAAGGTGACAGGGGACTCCAGGTAATGCTCAGAATCATAGCCCTTGAATTACTTCCTATTGTGTGTGCACTTAACATCATATTTAATCTTGTGTCATGAAAGTTGAAGCTACTATTCTTCACCTTTGCAGAACTTCTGGACTCTCAGGAAATACACAGTGGAAATCTATTAGTGATTTACCCATGCACAGGAGCAAACACAACTATCTAGAATTCTCTTATCCTACAAAAAAATTAACTGGTGAAGGTTCAAAAGCATCTCATTCTCATTACATTGAGACACCACTAATTTGAACATGAAGTAAAACATCACTCCTGAAAGGCAAGTATCATAGCCTGTATTTCAAGAGTTACTTTTTCACTGATTTTTTTTTTTTTTT
>VZRN01003755.1:1336136-1353244 GCA_013397935.1 Dasyornis broadbenti
TTTTTTTGTGCTTTTGCCAATATTTTCCAGTTTAGAACAGATAAAGAAGAGTCAGGGACAAAAACATACATACATTGGTGCCCACTCCTTGTCTCTCTTTTACTCTATCACAGTTCTGCTCCTTTCTGTCTTTCAGCTTTGTTAAAGGAGTTACTAATTCAGTGTCTTCTTAGGGCCTGGTGACTAGTGAAGTACAGCAGTAACTGCATCACTTACTAATTGTCATGGGAAATTTACAAAATAGGCAGAGTTTTAAAGAGTTTAAATTTTATCTTTAATACTCCCACATATCTTTTCTGCAAGTTCCTCAAGCTTTAAGATCAAATGCATCTCAAAAATGCCCTCACATCCACTTTTATAATACCACATTCAGTGAGAGATTTATTTCTCATACTCTCACATGTACATCCAAAATATATTTGGTATATGTACAATGTACATGTAAGGTATATGTACAATGTACTACTAATGCAGTAAATTATTTCAAGGGTATCAGCACGTGTGGTAAAATCCTACTAAACATTTTTAGTTTAAGGAACTCTAGTGCATTTCATAACCTCAGACAAAAGCACTGATGTAATACTGCAGTGTTTAACGCACAATCCTCTCCCTCATGTCAGTGAGTGGGTGAGTGCAGCAGCCAAAAGAGAACCCCTGGCTTCCTTTTGATCAATTATCTCCATCATAAAGAGATCCTAAGAGAGGGCATGGTGCGTAAACCACTTCCTACTCAAAACTGCAATTTGCAACAGTAACTTTCCAAAGCAACTTTTCTCCATCATATCAAAAATCCAGGCAGGTTTGGAAAAAAAAAAAAACAAACAGACCACACCACTAACTTCAAGCACATGAACATATAAAAAAATAGATTAAAATTTTCTGAAAATTAAAAAAGTTGGGAATAAAACACAACGTCATAAAGCTCCAGCCAGCTTTTGGGGTGAATAGTCAGTGGGGGAAAAGCTATTCTAATTCTGCTTTGTGCTGCAAGTGGGATACAAAAATGAGAGCAGCAGGACTCCCAATGAACCGTGCTGCTACCAACTATACAAGTAGACACATTCTGAATTATCTTTAAGTAATAAAGATACCTTGATGTCCAGCAAGTTTCTACCTTACCTGAATTATCAGCCTACAACAACCACTAAAGCATTACCAGTTTTACTGGCTTAGCTCTTTCACAGAACAGCTTCCCTCTTCATACCAAATTAGAGAAGAGCAAACAGACCACTTTGCTGGGTCCTGCTCCAACTCAGCTACTCATCTGGGTTTAGACAGTTGACTAAGACAAAAAGAACGTCATCTTAACTTCAGAATGAAAACTACATTAGCAAATATACCAAAAATTTACTGCTTCTATGATGCTCTTTGACATGCTGTAGCATTTTTACACTCCAGAGCCAAAATTAAGTTTGGTAGTCAAAGCACCTTATGTTGTTGATAAGAAGTTTTACTGAAATGTGGCAAACATGCTGCTCCAGAACCATAATTCCTGTACTTTGTTTTTCTGTGAGCATTTCTTATCACGGTTAACCACAAGAAAATAATTCTAAAACTAGCAGTGAATTTTCACATACCAACCCAAAATATTCCTACTGGAAAGGTTTCACACTGTTCCCAATACCACCAGCAACAGTAATTCTGTCAGTAACTGCAGTACAACAAGTTCTGGCTGTCAGCAGCAATGCACATTCCTAGCTTTCTCACCAGACTCAATTCAACTCGAATTACAAGACACTAATCCTAACAGTCTCAATAAAAGTGAGTACTTTGGCAGCAGAGATGAGCAGTTGTGAAAAACTTCTGCAGGAGTTCCCTAGGCATATACTCATTTACTCATAAGGCAGATTCCAAGGAAAGTCATATAAAAAGAAAAATGCTATTGGTACCAAGACATGCAGACATCAAGTATCAGGAGAGACAAATCACATAGCATTCTAACAAACAACCAAATATTAAAGGATTAATGTATTTCCTTACTGTACTACTAGTTGCTGGCACACAGATCCATTGTCTGTTATCAGTTCATTCAGTTTTAATTCAAGGTGAACTTTTCCCTGAAAGAAACCAGGAGAGAAACAAAAATACTTTTAAAAGCATTTCTTTTAAAAGTAGGAATTAGGACAGTCATGTAGTTTACAGTTAGAAGTTATTTAAGGTAACTCTAATATAACCACTTGAAGAAAATACCTCATCCAAAGCACATATCCTGCAAGTAGAGTACGATGGATGTATTTGAACTTCGAGACAATGCTACAGAGAAGCATTATCTCCATCTGCAGACAGCACAAGAACCAGTCAAGCCTCTACAGATTTAACACACAAGTATTTCTTCCAGCATGAGCAATTATCAAGAGCAAGAGTCTCAGCTGTTTTGTCCTATGCATGGGATGAATCCTTGCACAGATATGAATTTATGAACACTTCAGGAGAAAGTTCTAAAATGACCTTGGACTCTGAAGGCAGGCAGGTATACCTAGAAAAGTAGTAGTAGCCATTACCAGCAGCATTTAATATCCACTGTGAAATCCTGTCCATCACACCAGACTGAAGATCATTTAGAAATGTACTGTGCCTCTCAGAGCAGTTTTCAACTATCTCAAGAAGATTGCTGATGTACTCAAGGAACAGTAAACACAACAAAAGAGAGGAAAAGGTAGCAATAATTGCTAAACCCAGCTTCCTCCTTTTCTTTTTGATATGGCAGGATGTATTTAAGAAAAAGAATCCCTAAATTATGGCACAGCATTGATTAACTTCAGAACTCAGCAAGGACCAACCTACTGTACACTCTCATTAAAAGGCTCCAAAAACTTCAAACCATGATATGCAACTTTCTTGGGACGACCAAAATTTAGTACCTTACCCTTGGCCCCAAACAGCTACCGCCTGAACAATTCCTGCTACTCCTTTGAGTGCCTGGCTGTTTTTTCCAGCTTTCACATCTGAGATAATCAGACACTTAGAGTCTTCCTCTAACAGTGTTCTCTTTGGTATTCTTAGAATTTGTCTATTTGCTAAATGGAACATCAGATAATAATAGTCTGTCCACAACCAAAATACTCAGGGAAGGGTCCAGAAAGGTGATTTTGAAGAACGACAAAGGAAGCAAGTCATAATCTGAACTACAGCTTTGCCTTTCCACTAAAATGGAAGTAAAACCCTTAGCTGACCTTGCACACATTTCTGTAGCAGTTATGTTTTGACATTAAACTGTAATGTTTTTATTGTAAATCCCCTGGGGCAAAGGCTGCGTTTTCCTCTCTGTACGTCACATGGGAGGAGAAAAGAAGCTTCTTTTACAAGGCAATTCCAAACGTAACTGTTTTGGGATGCCTGCCAAGTGTTTTGCAAACTGTTCCTACAGGGACTGGAACACAGGTACATTACGAAAGTATTTGTCAAGCAGAGAAATGCCATTACAAAAACAGATTTACAGGATAAAAGCAGGATACTGAGAAGCATGCCAACAGCCTTACAAGGCGAAGTTTTTGAATGACAAATGAAAAGACAACATTATTAGTATTTATAATAATAGCTGACTTGTTTTAGAAAACAGATGCTGTGAAAGGTCTGAACATCCTCCTTTTCCTTTTAAAACCAAAACCCACAAATTGTGTTTTACTCTGAACTTACGGCTCAGATGATTACTCTGTGAAAATAATATGAGAATTCCGTGGACATTCACTTCTTATAAAACTAGACAGGATTCTTCTCCCTACTCAAAGGGACTTCCACGTTACAAAAAAAATACAAACACTGTCAAGTCTAAGACTTTTGTCCTCAGGCATATCTGGAAAAAACCCTATTAAAATCTAATAGTTAATCACAGCAACAAGGCTAAGAGATTTTCAAGAATTCTATTTTGTTCTTGAAACCTAAAGGAGAATTGCTACAACTTCTCGAGCCATCTCCTTTTTACTTATTACTAGAACAACCCTGTTTGAAGAACTGGAATCACAGGCTGAAATACAACTGTGAAGTGCAAGTTATTAGATGCTGAACACACAAAGTATTTCAAGATAAGATAAATGAACACAGCACATGTACCTCCAGGTTTTGGAGACTAACCATTTCAATGTCATAGAATCAGCCATTATCGCAGTTAACACCAAAAATGACTAAAAAACAATTATTCAAGAATTTTAGGATCCATTCATGTGCCTCAAGTAAATGGCTTTTCTTACAAGCATTTCAGACATCAAAATACTGCTAAGACATTTCCCAAACAGTTGCTTTTTATCTTCTTCCAGTTCTAAGTACCATGAGAAATAATACAGCCAGCTTAGAAGTGTAGAGTTTGCATTATTCTCTAACCAAACCCAAGACACAACTGCTTCACAAGAAATACAATGCTAAGCCTTATCTCCTACAGCTCAGTGTAACCTTCTACCATCACATGCCCATATCTATATTTAACTTTCAAAATGTAAATGTGCAATTTAACAGTTACCTGAACCTCTGAATTAGAATCAACAGGTTGAAGCATAAACCAGTTCTCTTTTCCTGTGTAGTTGCATAGATCTTCTTTTTTGATTGATACCTTTCCTGAGGGAGGATGGCAGGGGGAGAGAAGCATAAATATCACCTTCATCTTAATAGAACATATATTTAAATGTTTGAAATTTGATTTTTTCTAAACCCTCTTTTAAGCTTTTTTTAAGTTTATGATGCTATATGAAGAACATAAAACAAGGAAAGGTATGGGTAAGTAAAGCAGAAAATAGTTTATATAAAGCCTGATGACATTAATTACAATTTGTTATCCTGGATATCACTAGTAAAAAGCTAAAATAAAGAACACACTTGAGGCTGGAAATAATAGATTTGAGAGAATAGAAACAGTGTTGAAGAATGTTTAAACAGGAAACTGAAGTAGATGCCTTTTACTCTTCTGATTGCTGTTTGGAAAGCTGTTATTATATCAAATTATCTGACATCCTGGTGCAAATTGTTTCCTTCCTCAATTCAAATAAAGTGAAGGCTTCTTCCACAGCAGACTATTAGAGCTTTGTAGCAACTGTATCCAAAAAGCAGCTGCAATAAAGCCATTATGCAGTGGGGGGAGAAATAGAAATCTGCCTCCTGTGATTTTTCACTTAAGCTACACAAGTTGCTGCCAAATGCTTTCTAAGTCACTAAGTTACAGGTTTCACTGACAGGGAAAAAAAATGATCTATAAGTAGTTTTTAAGAATTATTCCACTATTGTAATTATTGTGGAATTATTCCACAATTTCTTCTTTAAAGATCTACAAGTAGTGAGAATTATTCAAATAATCCAATGAAGCAAAAGTGAAGAAACAAACAGATTTTAAAAAAAAAATGTATTCAGACCAAAATATGACTATAGAATGTCCTACTGGCCTAAAAAAGAAACATATTTTAGTATAATAGGATAAAGCAAGGAAATTAGATCCTTTTCAGACTTCAAAGAAGCATTTAAATGCACTATACCCAGTGATTTGAAAAATGCATCACCAATAACTGTATCCCTAATCCTACAGCTAATGCTACTGAAAACAACCAAGCGTTATGCAAGATGCAGACAGCACATCATAGATACTTACCTATACGCAGGTCTTTTTGTAAAACACTTTTATCATAAATGTAGAAGGACAACCACTGGAATGTTCTTGGAATCTCAAAGTAAAACTCCTCTCCAAAATAAGGGCTGAAAAAAAATACTGAAGGTTAATACAGAGAAACACTTTATGCAATTTATATAGAAGATGTACATTAAAAAGCTGCATTTTTACTGCTGTCCCAGCCCATGGCCCTTAGCACTACGCTGACCTGTCATCAAAGCCACCCACAACCATTTCAATACAGGAAAACACAGTAACACAGCAATGCCTTCTGTTTGTTTAAGAAAAGGTAAGAATCAGAGCACACGCAGAAAGCTGTGTCTCCTCTGCAATTTCAATTCTATTTTTCTTTCTTGAAATTATTCTAGTTGGTTCTCTAGACTTCCTGAGACATGCACAAGTTCTCTTCTTATTCAGTACATAATTAAACTACATTTAAACACAATTTATTGATTACTTAACTAACAACTCTAATTGTTTAGCTCTAACTTCCATGTCCAAATTGCTGCTCTAAGATTCAGGCTTGTGAGAATTCAGTATCACTCAAAACTATAAAATAACATTTTTTCACTGTTCTAATCCCAATTACACATGTTCTCCCTCATGCCAAAATGGTCACTACATTTCTGCATCTAAAGAACTCCGGTATCATGTTTACAGTTCACCCTTTTTACCTGCCATTTGCACAGCCCTCTACAGAAAAAGACTCTGCATTCCTCTATATTACATATATTTCATACAATGTGTTGGTATCTTCATTCCCAGATTTTATTCTCTCATTAAACTTAAGGAGTACTTATTGACATAATCAGAGCCAGCAGTCAGAAAACTGCATTTCAAGAGTGAACAAAACCATGATATTGCTTGTGTTACTGCAAATGGTGAATTCTGAAAGTCCAGTGCATCCACAGAAAAACCACGCTATTTTGGAACAACTGGATTCTTGAAAGACTTTAAATAGTTTCAATTACAATGTATTAACATCACCAGGGAAAGGTGTTCAGGTTCATGAAACCAATTTTATGCAGAAAAGTACTGTGATTACAGTTATACTAAACTCTGAAACAAATGTTGGGGTTTTTTTGTTTCCCAAAGTATCATTCCGACACTATTGTTATAATACTTTCTTAAACTAATAAAAATATGACAAATATGCTCATGTTTGGAACAAGCAGTACAGTTTGGAACAAGGTAGTTATTACCTACCCAAAGGATACCAGGAAGAATAGGTCACCATCCCTACTCTCTTCCCTCCAAAATAATCACAGAAGAAGAAAATACCACCCAGTGCTTAAGGACAATGGCTCATTAAATTAACTAAAATTAAGAGCTGATAACTAACTTGAAAAGTAGGAAAAAGCTGAAAAATCTAGTATTTCTAAAAATCTATACTAGACATTTGAAACACGAGCTTTAAGGGCAGGAATTCATTATAAAGAATTCCACAAGTGAAAATGTTCTTTATGTTAAAACACAGTCTTTTTACTACAGGCTTCAAAGCAAACAAATCAGTATTAGCCTTCACACTACACTGAGAAGTAATCTAAGAATTCTCAGTTGAAAAATTCAGCTGTGGTTTTTGAGCTCCCCACCTTTTTTTTTTCCCCCTCTTTTTTTTATAATTTCAAAGCCAACAAATTCTTCTTGTCAGCACCATGACTGAAGGTGTAAACCCATGAGCATTACCTTTAGCAGCTATGCAGCCCTAAACAGCCTCAACTTCCTTACTACCATCACTGCTCATTTTAATTGCATTGACACAATAACTCAAACCAAAACCAAGGATGAAACAAAGGCTTATTTTTAACTTAGATCAATTCCATGATCTGGTTTCCCTAACAGCTATACAGATAAAGTTGCAGGAGTACAAACAAAGAGATACTACAGCAGAAAGAGTGAACAGTTGGGAGAATGATCTGGCACTGGTGTCAAGGAAACTGCTCTAGTTCAGATTCAGACAAGACATCCTAAGGGAACACCAGACTGCAATGCACAGCAACAAGTGCCCAACAACTGCCAAGGGTTAAATCTGTATTGTTGATGGACCTATGGAACTCTATTCCTCCAATTATAATTAGGCTGGGATAAAGACTATTATGAGAGACTTTCAAAAATCTATTTAGCACCTATATCTTACAGCTAGAGAGAGCAAACTTTGCAGCTACATATATCCCCCACCCCTAGCCCCCAAAGGATGAACAGCCAATAACAATCTTTATTATTATTTTGACTTCAACACTACATCAAGTCTCAGATTTGGCAAGAACAAGTCAATAATACGAGCACGAACAGAAGGTAATGCACTGTTTTACACATGTTGATATATTTTTCTTTACCTAAATTAATACTGGTTATCAGTTGTTGCTTAATCTTCAGCAAAATATGAGGGAGAATGAGAAAATTTAAGGTAAGGAATAAATGTATTAGTAAAGAAATTCTTAGGTGGATACAGAACTGGTTGATGGGGTACAATAGTTTTTACCAATGAGTAATAATTAAAATGGAGAACTCACTCATCCTGTTCCTCAGGGATTCAGTAATTTTAGTACTTTCATTTGTGACTTTGATGCAAGAACTTTAAAGACTGTGACGGATAAAAAATTTAGAAGATAGCACTAATTCAAAGGGCGACCAGACTGTCATACAGGAAGAACTGGATTACAGTAATACAGGAGATTAAATTTCACTGTGTAACACACTCCTCTGCTCTTCCCTTCCTTGGTACAGGAACCTGGCAGTTCTGTGTGGATGCTGACCAATACCCAAATCTGTCAGTTAATAAAAGCAATGGTTACATCAACAACGGAATTCATTTCTGCTGTAACCTTGCACTACCACGAAGTTCAGTTTGAAAAAAAAGAAACTGAATTTAGCTTAAATTTTAAAAAAAAGACACACATACCACAATCCCCCCCTGCCCATTCCTCCTATTTGGCTACAGACATTTGAGGAGGCTCACGGATATTCTTTGAACTTTACAAGGAGGGAGGGGTGGGGTGGGGGGGGTGGAATCTTTCTTCAAACCCACAGACATCCCACACCACGTCAGGAAATATTTCCTGAATCGTTTGCCAAAATATCCTTCTTTCACTTCCAGTATTAATTCATGGGTTTTTAACTTTGGAAAGTCATTTGTTTTACATCCGCACTCCAACAATTCTCTCAGTGCTGGTGGAAGGCCAAACCTATTTGCACATTTGAAAAATACACTTCTTAATAGTTCTCAATCACTGTAGTCAAAACTAATTTTAATTCTAGTGATAATTACTTCCACAGACATTTAACTAGCGGATATTCACAGACTAAAATTTAGATTACAACTTCTATAAATTTGCAGCCCATAATACAGTGACAAAAACAGACTGTGAATTATGTGTTTAAGAAAAAGCAAGCAAATAATATAAAACAAAACAATGAAGTTCAAAGTTGTATCTATGACTAAAATTATACTGTACTACACCTTACTGAAAAGCAATTTATAAAGTTTCCAAATTAGTAAGATTGGAGCTTTCATCTCCTGTCCTAGTACCTCTAAGTTAGTACAGTTTCTAGTTTAACACAGCAATAAGCAACAAGATGGTATAATTAAGTTTCTGGAATGAGAGTCAGCCTTCATAACCGCATACACAGCAGCAATCAAGTGTAAGCACCCACCTCTGGTTGTTGCTAATATTTTATTACGTTTCACCAGTTTGTATGGAATCCTCCTCTAATTCAGAGGATGGAGGAGTCACCTACGAAGTCAGTGGAGACAGAAAGGTGCCTATGGGCAAAGAGTGATTCAAAACACTGAGTTCTAACTTCTAATACAATATTGTCATCTTACAAATATTAATTTCATATCACCTGGAAAATTCACTATTTGAGGCGTGTAATTTGAGACTCCTCTCTCCACACCTGTTATTTTGTTATAGCGAATTTTTTTACTTCATTTCCTCTGTAAAGTATTAATTAACGACAATGTAATTAAATTTCAGTTAAAACTTCAGACCTATTAAAAATTTTTTGATGGATCTAAGGTGTTTTATTTTATCAAATGTTTTATTAGGCAACTAATACTTTTATTATCAGGAGCTGGAAGTACATAAATTTAATAATTCTTAACTAGAACATAATAAAAATGTCTGTGTAAACAACATGTCTAACAGGTCTTGTTTCTAAGCATACTAGTAACTTCTATGGTTTCTATTATTAACATCAGAATTGGACAGCAAAATCTTTCTTTTTCAAGGATATGTTGGATTAGGGTTTTTTGCTCATCAAACTACTGTCTATTTGAAGAGGAAATCTTATGTTTCTGCTTTATCAATACAGTCCCTTTAACATTGTTCTCTGCAGGACTACTCAATTGAGTTTGTTTTGGTAATCAATCTCAACGGCAGCCAGGTAAATTCTGAAAATTTTATGGATCAGACTACAGCAGTTACAGATTAGGCAAAATATTTGTTCCTAATTGTACATATGTGACATTTGCTTTTCATGCAGAAGCATAAGGAGGCTCTGAAATGATGTTTTGAAAAAAATAATGCTCCCTAATTAAGTTTGCCGTATGAGCTGTTCCTCACCTGTAAACATCTGGAAAGAGAGTTCAAAAAACAAACACTAACAACAAAAACCACTGGAAAAAGGAATTAGGGAAAACTTTCAAGAGTTTGAACAGACTGGGTTTTAAGAGGAAAGTTTAATGTCACCTCCACATAATTAAAACTGTCACTCAGATATTCTGAACAAGGAAGCTGCAGTGATGCTTGTTTGGGCCCTGTGTGAACTTCAGAGTTTTGACACATGAAAGCACCTACATTACTGCAGCTGCATTATCCTGCCTTTTTGTTCGATTCTTTTCAAGGCTCTAAGACAGTAGCAGAATCTACAGCAAATGCTGCCCAGGGAGGCAAAGCAAGGCATTCTGTGTGGGTACCGGTACGAGACTTACAGGAGAGAACAAGGCCTATTCAGGGGACACCCCACAGCACAGAAAACTCGCATGCAAGGCAAAGTTCCGGTTTCTTCATTGTAGAACAGGTTTTACCAGATACACGGTAAGAGCAGAAATCCACACTATAGTTCAACTGCTTGTCACAAGTAGGAAATTACATGGGGACCAAATATCAAGTAGATTTCTTTCCCTTAAAAACAATGTAGCAAGAAAAAGAACGTTATACTGCCCAATGGATCAGAATAGAGTAACAGTGAAATACATTCTAGCATACTTCATTTTAAAAGCACTGTTTTACTCACAAGACTCAATTTTGTCTTCTTGCAACACTCTCACGATTTACATGTTGCTGTAACATCTCTGAGTAGCTGCCACAAGTCAGTTAACATTTTAAAGTGGTACAAGCAAAAGCCATATAAACTGGTATTGGTCCATCTTGCTTATCATATCCATTTAAAAACTGAGCTTACCTTGAAGATTTTTCAACTACCTGTGTACGGAAAACTTCTTCTTGGTCCAAGTTTATGGTACAGAAAAAGTCTCTCATTTTGTTGGGTACTAAGTGTTTGGCATCATCTGTAAGCAAAAAAACCGAAAACAACTGTAAATATTGAAGGGGAAAAACTTACAAAATATTAGGTACAAGAATGTTACCGTTTTAGTGTGTCTGAAAAATTTACTTTTCCATTCAGTTGGCATGCATTTCCACATTCATTTTCAATTCATAAGCTTCAGCAGGGCAGAGAAGTTGCTACATCCAGCTTCACATGGAATGAGAGTTGACAGGAAGAGACACACACTGACTCACGAACACCACTTCCTGCAGCACCTGCACTTTCCCTTGAAAGGTCTCATCTCGGTCTTGACCCTGCACAACTTGCTAAATCTGAGAAGCTCACAGCCTGAGGTCATATGGCATTAGGTCATAACACCAAGACATGATCTGGCTGAGCCATTGTTCACTTGGTATTTTCTCCACTAATACTCTGGCTAAAGGAAGCTGATGAATAAGAACTTGCCCATCAAATCTTTATTTAATTTTCTACAATGAACAGCAGATTTTGAGTTGGCTGAGCCTTGGAAAATATATCCATCATAAGTAATATTTATTTTTTCCTTACTAGTAGCAGGGGGAAATAATCACCTCCCGATTCAATGCAATATGGAAAAGAAGAAAGGGAAGTTTCTAATAAGAAAGAAAGATTGACAGCACAAAATTACAAAGATTTGCTGGATATTGAATCTAGGCCACTGCAATAACATGCTGGACATAAGGCAGCTCTTTTAGGAAATGGTTCCTCTAAGCAGTCACAGCTAAAACCAGTTGAAACTGGAAAGCTCTTCCAAAATCCAAATGCTACAGACATCTACATTAATTTACAGCAACACTGTCCTCTAGATTAAACAGTGACTTTCTTCACTGATGTTTCCTCCTCCGTCAATGTCTGAAGACAGAAAACAGACCCTTTTCACCTTTTATTTTGTTAAAAGAAACTACAAGCTTTTCTGGTACTCTCTCCTGTGAGAGGCTCCTAATCAGAGCAGGTGCTCTCTTGTCCCTGTTCCACCTGGTTGTCCAAACCATAGGCAACCAGAATTATATTACTCTGCACTCGATCTTAGCCAAGACCTTCCACAGCAGTGGTTCATCCTTGTCTGCTGCTGTAAATACCTCTCCCGATGATATGTGGAAGCAACTTCATCTAAACTTTAGTATCTTATATAAATACAAATTAACAGGATAAAAAGTACAGCAAAATATGGAGTTTTAATTACTTTTATGTCTGAAGAGCACAAGACCTTCCAGAAACCACAGTTTGAAACTAGATTTGAAATGTCGTATGTTTATTTTTTTAAAAATGCAGATTATGAAGCACAGTGGAGTAAGCTCGATTCTCTGTGCTGGTAAGATGTAAAATCAAAGTTCTGTTTTCTCTCTCCCCCACACTCTTTTTGTGTTAGATGGTTAATTCAAGTTAACTTATTATAGTCTTTAAAGTTAAGTAAGTAATGCCCAGCACTGCAAAGGCTGCCCCAACTGTCTCTGAGCAGAGAACGTGACAGTTTAACAGGAACACAGACTGAACTTCAATCATGACATTTTCCAGGTCAGGGATATGAACACTAATGGAAAGCATGAACAGACACTTAAGGAACTTCCACAGTTAAAACTTGTGCTCTCAGAAGCATCAACAAGCTTTTCATCAACTTGAGTGGAGGAGAGGAGGAAGTATACGTATTATTTTTAAACACCACACTTCATGTTGACAGATTGAGAGACATGAGCAGAACCTAGTTTTAATAGCTTTAGACTCCAAAAAAGGACTAAAGTCAAAGTTACCCTTAAGTGACATATTGCAGGAGAATCAAGAAAAGTGTCAGATTACCACTGCCCTAATATATTTTTAAAAGAGCTATTTTAATAAAACATATGAGATACAAAAAGCAACTCATCAATCTGGATGTAGTCCCATGAGAGCTCCTGATACCATAAGTTTGTAATTAATAAGCACGATCTGGATATGTCAGCTGTTCCTGAGAAGAACCTTCATTCTTAAGTTAATACTCGGCACTGTCCTATTTTCCCATAAAATATTTAAAATATAACATAATCATCTCTATAAAGGCACAGTAAGGTGGACTTTGAAGGGCAATTACAATTACTACAGTTTTGTATTTTCTTAAAAGGAGTAAATTTTAAATATTTCTGAATAATTCACTATTTTTATGTATACTATAGTGCAGTTTTTAAGTTTAAAATACAAGTTTTGATTTCAGTTGGTTAGAGCATGGTGCTGCTACACACACGGTTGTGAGTTCGATCCCCACATGAGCCATTGACTTAAGAACTGAAATTGATGATCCTTGTGGGTCCCTTTCAACTCAGAATATTCTGTGATCTAATTTTCTAATGAGATAAAAACCTTTATTTTGCAGCCCAAGTGTCTGGATTTAAAGTAAAAACTTTTGGTAGGAAGAGGATCATCCTCAGTCCTGAGTTACAAATAACCTCAGAGTAATTGTCAGGTGAAGCATAGAGCATGAGATTTCACATCCTTCTCACACCTCTCAATATCTGTGACTGTGAAAGACCTTTCACCCATACAGAGGTCCAACTCTTCCAAGAGGCTTATTTCCTTTGAAAAAGAAGGCTCAAGTCTTTGATTACTCTAAGTCATCCTTTTTCTGAGAAACCTAAGGCTATAATAGTTGGATAAAAATCAAGTATTAACAACATCAGATATCTGCTTGAATGTTTACATTTTCAGTGCATATATGTAATATCCTCTGTCGAGTGAAAGTGTGCAATTAGTGTTCATCTTCTAAATTTCTTGGTTCTGGGTCCCTGCCAGAAGACATTTATGCACACACAGACTGAACTATTTGCTTCACAGGACTAAACATATTATATAGCAACAATAAATTCCACTCCAGGAGTGCACCATAATACAAGATAACCACACTGTGTTAAAAATACAGTGTAAGTTTGAAAAACAATGCCTCCTGAATTTTGTCAAATGAGCTCTAGGAGACAGAGACATTTTTCCAAGCACTCCACTGATACAGCTTTCAGTAAACTCTCAAAAAAAAAAAAAAAAAAAAANTAAAAATTCTGAAAAAAAATCAAAAAAAAAAAAAAAAAAAAAAAAAAAAAAAAAAAAAAAAAAAAAAAAAAATCGAGGCAACTAAAATCATTTACTGCACTTCTGTACGGCATAAAATGGAAACAGAAGCCACAGCTTGAAACACTATACCACGTACCTTTGTAAAGCATTTTTGTCATTACTATGGTGCATAAAATAAGAGCCACCAATACAAAAGCATTGTCAAAAAGGAAAGACAGACTTGTAGTGGATTTTTGGTGAAAACCTGCTTAAGCATAATACTACATTTTCCAAAAACATTAGTCTTAAACAGGTAAGACCAGTTCATATCACCTCTGACTTGAGAACTGGAAGCAGGAGACTGGTTGCAAACACTGACAGCCCACAAAAACAGGGTACCAGGGACTGCAGATGTGTCCTTTCTTGGGTTCTTCACTGCTCGGTATGCAGCAGCTACTTAAGCCACCTTTAAGTCTCGATTCTAATCTGTGACGATTTGTATAACATCACTAAATTTAGATTTTGCCACCAATTTGTGCATTGCAAAACAACAGTATAAATAACAACTTTCTGCAGATGGTGTTTTCTATATATGCTGAATTACACAGAATTGACAATACCTCATTAAAACTACCATGCTCTCTCATGCAACACACATAAAATGAGTCAGTGTCAAGTCTTAATTGCCAGGAAAGTTTAGGCACTAAAGTGTATTCTCCTTGTAAGAAACATGCCATAAGGAATTCCTTCAGACTATGAACATCAGCTTTCCAAAGAAAGGTCTGCTATTGCTAATCCCTCCAGCTCAAGGAGGATTACATTATTACACTTGTTTATTGTTGCTCATTGAGGGTTTTCCCCTACAAAACACAGTATTCAAATACTAGCAAGAAATGAAAATAACACAGTATTTGTTGCCTAAAGAAGCCAAAAGCACATCTAGGAATCAGAGGCTTCCACAGCATATTTAACTCACCTAGTTTTTAAACAGTTTCTTTTTCCTTAAAAGAAACAAGTAGGTTTACAAAGTGATTTTCACACTGTTTCAAGACGTGTCTTTCATTGCAGCTGTTACTTCCACTCATTTTTCAAACGGGTGCTTATAGGTTCATCTTTGGCAATCAACTTTTCATATATTCCCCAGGAAGCAGGTCATAGTCCTCTGTTTACCCCTACTTTTGGCAGGTAACTGAGCATTCAAAGTTACAATACAACCGCAGGCCCAACCCGGAACACATAAGTGGGACAATAAAATTCGTTTCAACATAAGTTTCGAGATACTTTGGTTTGTTTTTTAATGCTTAGTGGAAAACTTTCAAGTTCAAGTATCACAAAATGTAAAACTCACTGAATGTTGTGTAGTCCAGTGCTGACAAAACCTTATGACAAAAGACAGGAAGCAGAATGGTATCAATAAATAAGGCAGCTTCAATAATCTTTAGCAACCAACTTGTATGTATTCATAGGAAGCAGGTCATAGTCCTTCTTCCTAAGGAGTACTATGACCTGCTTCCTAGGGAATACATAAAAAGTTGGTTGCTAGAGATAACTGAAGACAGACTAAGAAAGTTGGGGCTGTTCAGCCTGGAGAAGGTTGTGTGGATACCTCACAGCAACATTCCAGTATCTGATGGGGGAAAACTGGCAAGGGACTCTTCATCAGGAACTGTAGTGATAGGATGAGGAGTAATGGGTACAAACTGAAAGAGGGGAAATTTAGCTTAACTATATGGAAGAAATTATCTCCTATGAGGGTGGTGAGGTGCTGGCACAGGTTGCCCAGAGAAGCTGTGGATATCCCATCCCTGGAAGTGTTTAAGGCCAGGCTGGATGAAGCTCTGAGATGGTCTAATGGAAGGTGTCCCGCCCAAGGCAGCAGCATTGGAAAGGGACATTTAAGGTCCTTTCCAAACCAAACAATTTCATAACCCTATGATTCTATGAATTCACGCTTTAACCCCGAAACTAACAGTAGTCTTTTTTAAAGGCTAGCTGGCTTGTATTATTTCTGTGCTAATTGCTAACAGCAGCAGATCTCTGTGTGTGTGAGCCTTGCCTAACCAACCACGTCCTATCGCTCACACCCCGGAGTGAAAGCACCTCCAGCTCCACTCCAGGCCGTCTCCTATTTCCATGACCCAGTCTTCTATTTACTGAAGACACAGTAAATACATGTAGGCAGCATGACGATATTTAAGTAAATACGACTCCACTCCTCCACCAAACCTAATCCTTCAACATGTTTTCACAACCGGTTCTCAACCTCAGCGCCATGCCCGATTCAACTTGTTTTGCTTCATTCTCAAAAACGTCGATCGGCTGCGTGAGAAAGGAAACAAACGGGCCGCGTCCGAGCGGTATGAATGTATTCCGATACCCCTCAGGAAGCCGCCCCACATCCTGTTTCTCCTACTCGCTTTGAAGTACTCCCCAGCCGCACCGCGCTATCTGTGCGCTCCCCGGGCCCTCCTCCTAGCCCATCCGCCGGCTTCCCACGTTACCGAGGGAATCGGTATTTGCAGTCAGCACTTCCCACTCACCAAAATAAGGCCACCGGCCTCTCTCTCCGCCTCTTCCCACACGCACACACGCTGCACAGAGGCACGGGAGTACTGGTGACCACTTCCAGAACAGCCCTCCACCACCAACTTCCTGCACATCGCTAATTTCGCAATTTCAGCCTAACAAACAGACTCTGATGCCCGAGGTCCGGACGGGAGGGGGCATTTCTGTTCATCCGCGGACTCAAGGGAACCGTCGGAGCCATAGATGCTTCCCAGCGACTCCGGGCCTCCAGCGGCCCCGCCGCGTCCATCCACCCATCCACTCATCCGCTTACTGACCCATCCCACCCGACCCCCGCCCGCCCCAGGGCGCGCAGACCCCGGCCTGGCCCTGCACGTGTAGCCGCTGCCGCCACAAAGCCCCTCCGCGGGGCCGCCGCAGCGCGGCCCAACCCACCCCTGGCCCGGGGCGGCCG
>VZRN01003755.1:1353631-1367511 GCA_013397935.1 Dasyornis broadbenti
GGGACCCGCCACCCCGCGGCTCCGCTGCGGTGGGCGCCCGGGGAGCTCGGCCGGTTCCGCAGCTTGCCCTGGCCGCCCCTTCGTCTGCTGTATAGTCAGGAAGACAGGACAGTCTTAAACTGCGCCAGGGGAGGTTTAGGTCAGATATCAGGATTAGATTCTCCACAGAAAGGGTGATGAGACAGTGGAATGGGCTGCCCAAGGAAGTGGTGTAGTCACCGTCGCCTCTGGTGTTTAAGGAAGGACTGGACGTGGTACTCAGTGCCAGGGTCTGGTTGACAAGGTGGTGTTGCGTCATACGTTGGACTCGATGATCTCAGAGGTCTTTTCCAACCTAATTGGTTCTGTGGTTCTGTGCCTCCCACTGGAGCAGAGGGCTCGGCAGCCTGGCACGTTCAGTGTGCCAAGACTGGTTACATTAAATAGCAGGTGGACGCATTAAACGGAACGAGTGGCAGGTCCGGCCACTTTGGTCTGTGGTGTGCCAAGTACCTGTCCCTGTGCAAAGCACGCCATGGGCTCCACTGGATCTCCTCTGCTGTCACTAGTTCACGTTCACCTGTTCAGCCATGTGAGAAATGCCATGAAACAAGTAGGAAATGGCTCGGCTGCCAGCACTGCCCCAGGAGCAGGTGTCGCGCTGCCTGCAGAGTGCCACCGGCAACGCTTCACTCAGGAGTCACACAGTGCCCAGAGGTGTTCACAGACTGCAGCAGCTCACCTTTATCAAGAACTGAACGGCCTTTGCAGCACGTTTTCTACCACGGTTTCTTGAAGACACCGATCCTAATGTGAAACTCCAGGATCTGGCTTACACCCGGACTTCATCCCGATCCTGGCAGTGGGCGCAATCCACCCAACCGTCGATTGCAGGTGACAAGTCCGCTTCGGGGTCAGGCTGAGGGTACACCTTCTTTCAGACCCTGTAGTCACAGAGTCTGGTGAAAGCCTTTAGTAACTGAAGTATCCTAAAACACAGGTAGTTCAGCAGGCTAAAGCTGTTTCAGAAAGTACTATAGGACTAGGGTTCTGCACTCTATACATAAAAGCCCTCTTCAGTCTGTCCTACTGTTAAAGGGAAGTTTGGAAAGTTGCAGGCCAGCATGCGCCATTGTCTGTAACTGAAGTCCCCTGCTGTGGTGCTCTGGCCATTTTTTATTTCTCCTGCACAAATCTTGCCATTATCACTATGATACGGCATTAAGCCATATAATCTGTCAGATGCTGCTGCACCTCATTTCTTGATGGCTTTTTCTACATTCAACTTCTCCCCTGCTGCTTCTTCGGCAGCAGTGACGTTCCTTCCTCATCCCCACAGTCCTCATCGTGGCTGGGGAAGGACAGACACGTGTTTCAAGGTGGCAAGCAGGGGTGTGGAGGGGAATAAACTGCTTCATCACACCATTAACGGCTGGATTTGTGTGAATGCAAAACCTAAACCTGCACAAAGACATGAGTTTGCATAAGCTGAATTTTAACCTGTTGGAAATGAGAGGTTCCTCTACAGTACACATTGAGGATTTGATTGTCTACAGATGGCTGTCTAGGCTGGCTGCCCTGTCTGGCTGGTGCCTGGTGAACTGAGTCTCACCTGGGCAGAGTCAGAGCTTTGATCTGGGCAAGTAGCAGGGCAGCACCCTGAGAATGGAGATGTGTGCTTGAAGTGTCCACTGCCACACTTTGGAAGGAAGAGTGTATGACTACTACCTCCGTACTTTCTCAGTCAACAGTTGGAGTTGACTTTTAACTTAGCATCAGCTTTCTTTAAAGCACTTACCTAGAGACATTATCAAGTCTTGCCACTGATTCCTGACACTTTTATTTTTAAAAAAGTCTTGTTTTAATCTAACATACTATATTCAGAATAGTGTTTCAATTTGCATACAGTTAATTTTTGGCCTCTATTTTAAAAGTTAATTTTAGGAGCACCTGCATGACAGGTAGGTCTCTGCACCTAAGGACATGGTTAAAACAAACAATGGTGTGCTGACTTACAAACTTAGGGGGAAGATTTCTTCATTTAACAATGGGGATGTATCGTGACGGATCTTTGCTTTTTATGAGAGAACCTCACTGCCAAGGTGCTGAATTGTCAGCAATAACTGTTGTATTACGAAAGTTTAGAAGAAATAATAGTGATGATGACACATAAGTGGCTTGCTTCAAATGCTTCTGCCTGTTGTTTAGCAGCCATGCAATCTCATTTCACAGCAGACAGCAGTGTCATTTACTACATTTGTTCTAATTTTGAGTATGTCAAAAATAAGAACTAACATTTTGTTTAGATGCACAAACTTCATAATGATCCACTTGTCCTTTTTAATTAGCATTTTAGATAAAAAGTATTTATTACAATTACCAAACTTCTACTTTTTTTTGTTATACATCTCTCCTGACAGCCATCCCAAAATTATCTGCATAATTTAGCTTAAGTTTCATTTTTAATGCAAGTTACAGATGAGTGACATCTTGTCACTCTAGGTGATGAAGGGGGAGGTACTTTGAATATGCATACTCTTATATTTTGTATGTTCATATTTTCATACGCAATTAGCTATTCGCATTTTGAACTATATTTCTTGACAGCAGCCCAAAAAAGTACAGTGTGTAAAATACACAATCTATACTGCAAGGAACTACCAGAATCAAAAAGAATTTTTCGAGTTTCAGGTCTTCATGAACACATTTAAGATGTTGCAAAGTATTAAACACAGTACACCTGTGTTCCTAGCCCTCTGAGACACTGAGCAGGTAGATTCTGTTCTGCATTGCATTCACCCTGTATGATGCCAGGAGATAACTCCCCTTGAGCTCTGGCATGTTCTCAATTCACTGTGCTGACCTTAATGAAGGGAATACTCAGTAACTGTGTTGCTTAATCTTCCAATGAAAAAACTATTAGAAGATATGTATCTGTAGAAAATATAGATTATATAAATATTAAAACAATTTAAAAAATGGAGAGACTTACAGAAAAATAGGAATATGTTATTTTAATTAAGCAAAAACAGAGTTATAATCACTCTTTCTAAAAATAAAATTAGACTCTTTAATCCTTAACATCTGCATTTAATATTTTCTTCTAAACAAAAATACAGATGCGATTATGTAGCAAATTACAGTCTTCGACAACGTATAGTATTTACCTTTTCTTACACTTACTTTAATTCTAATTTGGTCATTAATACTTGACTCATTACTGCAACATGTTACTTGTAGTAAAAGTGCCACAATTGAACTATAAACATGACATTGCCATCTTAAAACTGCTTTGCTATAAACTGTAGAGAATATACAGAGTTACAAAGTCATTGTGTTTTTATCAAAATATACAAACCCCCCCAGACCTAACACAAGCTAACAATATTCTTATGAACTATACAGTTATATAAAATATTTGTAAAATTATCTTTGTATTTATAAATATTCTACCTTATTTGCTTTGGTCTATATTTCTCATCATACAAGTCCACTTAGAAGGTATCTTTGTGTACTTTCTTTGAAACATCAGTATACTTTCCTGTGTTTATTATTCTATTATCCTTATCTAAATGGAACCAAAGCTACCATGAAACCAGAATTTCTCAAAGGATTCATAGCATTCACCAGTCATACAATAAGTAAGTGGACTATATTATTACTTCAATCAATACTGTATTATCATTTCAATTGTAGTTTTATTGTACCCAAGCTATAGTTTCTTTTAAAATATTCAAGAAGACGAAGTTAAGTAACAAACTGTGAACCATCACATTGAATGAAGTTGAGGATCACTAACCCTCATCGTGACTTAATTTTTTAACACTTCACAGGGATTAATGAACGTGACTATTGGAAATGCAGATACGTACAACAGAGCCCTATCATATAAAATGCAACTAGCAGATACACACCTGCTTGGACTTTTTTAAGCATCTCAGTTAAAATTAATCACATTTCCACAAAATGATATTAACTGGAATATTTTGGTGCTCTCTTTCAGAAGCCATTCTCCCAGTTCTTAGTGAACTGTGCAGCTGCAAGACTCACCATAACCCTTCGGTGTGGCAGGATGAGGAAAGCAGGAAGGTCAACACTCCTTCCTCCAGCAGCCCACTCCCAGCCCCTCTCTGCTATGGCCATGGGACATTGCTGGAATGGTTGGTGGGATCACTGAGAAGGGACATCTGAAGGTTAAATGTTGCATTTAAGGCATGAAGATGACAGGGAACCCCACAAACTGGCCCTATACCTGTTTATGCATAGGGAATGCCTCAGCGATATACATGGAAGCAGGAGTCTTATTTACCTACTCCTCTCAAAATTAAATTTGAGGAATAGGTATTTATGGGGAGTTGCTGCATTGTTTCTGTCCATGCATTACTCCAGGATGAGGAGGAAAACTCTGTCTACATGTCCTTCTGTTGACAAGAATGATACTTCTAAAAGCAAGAGCTGCAGACCCACCAGGAGGTGGACACTTCTATACAGGATTTCTGTTTCATGAGAACCATTTTCTTTAGACCAATGTACCTGAAAAGCTCACCAGGCCATTGACATGGGGATTTATGCAGTTTGGAAGACTGGCTATAGTGAGTTCCACTGAACCTTTAGTAAATGTCTCAGAGATATATAAATCTGGAATACTTCTCACATCAGCACTCAGACTTAACAGTTATTATGATAACTACAAAACTGAATATGGAAAGGAAAAGAGTAGTTTAAACTCCTGAATATATTTTGTGAAGGCTGAGTTACAGAAAAGCATGGCAGAACTCAAATGTACTTCGGCACACCCAAGCCCATGAAACACTGCCCACCTTCACTTCAGAATACATAAGATTACAATTATTTTCTTTATAAACACATTACTTTTGTTAAAAAAAAAAAAAAAGCAGTATATGGTTTCTGCAGCAAAAATTCCTTCTACAGAATACACCATGAACCTACTTATTTCTTTTGCCTAGAATGATTCTGACTCAAAACCAGAATTGTAAAATAGTTCAGTGACTAGTTTCTTGTAATGTTAAGTAGAAGGGTTTGGGTTGGTCATGTTTCCTTCTGTGTTAAGAGTCTATTGTGGCAAAAGTATTTTGGGTGTTTCACATGAAATTTGTATTATTGCAAATATGGTTTTCTGTGTTTTCTCTCTTTTGCATATATTGACACACATTTAGACAAAGAAATTCGACCTTAGTAAATGATACGTTTCCCCATACAATACATCTGTATCTTCTCCAATATATAGTTTTGGATTTTTCTTCTTTTGCACAACTGTCACTCAGAGAATAACTTCTGCAGTTACATTTTGTGTGTTTCTTACTTCACTTCCTTCTGAGCCAAGGAAATGTGGGTTTTCCAAAAGTTTAGTGCTTTCATTGCAAAACTGTTCTTTTCTGTCTTGTGCGCCTGGACTTTTGAAGAGATGTTTCTTCTGATGCATTCCCAGAGCAGCTGCAGTCTTGCAAATTTTGGGGCACTGAAAGCAGGCGTATCCTTTTCCATTATGTTCACGTATGTGCCTTTGCTCGTGATTCCTTTTGGTAGAAAGATACAAGAAACCCTGAAAGCAGAATTGACAGTGGTAGCGTTTTTCTCCAGTATGAATTCTTTCATGTATTTTGAGTGTTTCATTTAAAGTGAATGCTTTGTTACAGTATTGGCAGACAAAATCTTTGACGCCCAGGTGAATACGTTCGTGTTTCTGTAGATTTCCAGGAACTGAGAAACATTTACCACAGGTTCTGCAAGTGTAGGGCTTTTCCCCAGTGTGACACCTCATATGCATTTTTAAAGTGGATGGACTTTGAAATTGTTTTTGGCATAACTCACAAATGTAAGGCTTTGAAGCAGCTACATGCCAGTGTACATGTTCTTGAGCTTCTGCTGTGGAAGACTGGTCTCTTTCACAGAGCTCACAATGAAGATTAGGCATTTCTGTGTTGTCTTCCTGGCTGACTGCCTTTTCCTCGGGAGCATTCCGGAGCGCATACTCTCGACTGCATGTGTTCTGGCTTTCCACACTGGTGTTCTTGCTTCCGTGCTTTTTCCTCCACTTGGTCTTTTTCATTTTTCTTAGCTGTTTGGATTTCTTTTTCGGTTTGTAGTTATAATAAGGTCTCCAGGGTTTATCACTGGAGTCCTGGTCACTTACATCATCACACATTTCTGTCAGTTCCAGGCATTCTGAGCTATAGAGTCTTGATGGGCTTCTTTCTTTCACCTCCACATCTGGTTCCTCCATGAGATTGTCCTGTTTGGACTCGTGCTTGGATTTTCGACCCCTTTTACAAAACAGCTTAGATCCTAATATATGTCTTTTTACAATGGCCTCATTACCGATTTTTACTGTTATCTGACAAAGAGGCGCGACATTGCTGTCAGCAGATGTTCCAGGTAAGGCAGGCTTTGCAATGTATGTTTCAGTTTTACTGGACTCTTGGACAGTATTTGCTGTTTTGCTACATGAACCTCCAGATCCTGTGACATGCTGCGTATCCTCAGTTGCTTCTGCTCTGTTGTACAGCAGTGTTTTCTTTTTCTCCTTAATAGTTTTTGATTTTGTAATGCACTTCCCATAATTATCTGACCCATACTTACAGTCATCACTTACTGACTGACCAGGTAGGTTATTTGAAGATTCTGTCTTACTGTTTTCTATGGAAGTGACTGTTTTACTGTGCATTATTACCGATGAAACTCTGCTACTGTGCATTATAACAGAAGGTGCAGAACTGCTGTAACTGATGACAGAGGTCGAATTTTCATTCACGTTACCTAGAGACACAACTGAGGAATCACACTCCTGCGAACCAGCGTCATTCACAGCAGTGGAAACTCTTTTTTCGGCTGGGAAAAAGTCCCTCTGCAGGTCAGAATTTAAGATACCTACTCCCCAAGAGGAAGAATTATGAGTATTTGTGGAAGATGCTGTATCATTACACGAAGATGTATCCAAGGCCAGAGTTCTGTTGTTTGACATTATAGTATGTTGAAAATTCAGTGGTGGTAGCTCAGAGCTAAGAGAACTTGGAATGAAACAGTTACTAGAAGCAGTTTCGTTAGCCTGGGTACTTGTTGGAACATTTTCATATGAAGAATTTCGGTAGGATTTGTAAGGCAGTCGCCTGCATTTCATAGGTAAGAGTCGATACAGTTTGTATGGGTACATACTTGGTTTTAAGCCCCCATTGGCCGTCTTTTTATTTACTGAGAGGCGATGGTCAATTGCATGGAAAGACTTCTGATGGTTTTTCAGAATATAGTAAGTCATGAAGGTCTCCAGACAGAAAATGCACTGGTAGCGCCTCTCTCCAGTGTGCCATATCTCATGTCTGGTGCGGTACTCAGCTAATGCGAAGACTTTATTGCAGTAGTGACAAGGGTATGTTCTTCTCCAGGAATGCACATTTGCATGTCTTCGAAGGCTGGATAATGTGACATAACTACGCTTGCAAACGACGCAAGTGTATAGTATCTGCCCATCAACAACTTTAACCAAATGATCTGTTTCTGGTAAAGTGCAGTTTGCATTAGAACAATCAGTGATGCTGTTTTCAGACAATAGAGGCTCTGTGTTTGCAAACGAACTTCCATTCCGTCCCTCTGTAGCAGTAAAGTTATCTGCAAAATTTTGTTCATTTCCATTGTGAGGCGATAAGTTACTTGATCTCATGCAGACTTGTTCATGACTTTCCAGTATATTTAGATTTGCGAATTGTTTGCTGCAGTATTTGCATATGAAATTTTCCTGATGCTCTGAATGGAGCTGAAGATGAGCAGTGAGTAATGCCCGGTCATTGAATGATTTTGCACAACAGTTACAACTGTAAACAGGTGGAGTGACAGTCGCCTCAGATGCAGAGGCATTAGCAGAAGTGCTTTCCTCTTCTCTGGACACATGCAAATCTCCTGCATTATTTTGAGATTTTGGAAAAGAAGTAATTGTCTGATCAGTAACTGCTTCATGCTGGGCTTCTGCAGTGGTTACTGTAGAGGCTGGTACTTTTGCTACAGCCAAACCAGTACCCTGGGGCTTAAAGGCTGACTTAGGAGTACTACCTGCTTGTTTTCCCTGCTGAATGACTGGGGTGGCTTGGTGATTTTCATAGTGGTCCTCACCCACCTGGTATGAAGGGCTGCTGTCCTGTTCAACAAAAGGTGTTCCTTGTGAAGTATCTCCCCCAGAAGAAACTGCATAGGAGTGTTCAGCCAAGGTACTGGCTGGCTCAGCATCTTTGCAAACGTCGCTTCTGTCGAGGCTGATGTTGGGAGCTTGTATTGTCTCAGATACCTTTTTAAAGCTGGCCCTCAAATCAAGGGGAGAAAACAAATTGTTTTCTGTTTCAAAAATTGAGAATGCATTTGTAATTCGTGGTCCATTTGTCACAGCAGAGTCTTCATGTCGCTTTTCATGTTTTTCCTCTTTGACAGTGCCTTTTTCATTAACACAGTATGCATAGGGGCAGGGGGAGCTTGAAAAATTTACATCTGTAAGATCTTCTAGAAATGATATTCCCAGTTTTTTCCCTGCAGCTGCAAGGTCCGTTACAGTCTCCTGCCTCTTAACAACTACTGTGGAACTGTAGATGTAATTCAGTATCTCTGTAAACACTTCAGCTTTGAGATCATCTAACTCCAGCACATGACCTGAAATACAGATAGTACGACTCCAGAAGATGTTTTTAAAGTAAAGGCTTGAAGCTGCCAGCACATTACTATGGGCTTTAAATTTGGTGTCTTCCACAATTATGGTGACATCACACAAAATACCCCGGATGCGCTGTTCATTTAAAATGGAAAGTACAGTGTCACTGTGGAAGTCGTCCTTGAGATCCTTTGAATGGGACATGACTGTCATCTATAAGAGAAAAAAGGGAAATCTATTTAAGAAGGCATTTTTCATCCATTTCAGTTACAGCTTAAGTTTATAGTTCTATATTATTTATATATATATTTTTTAGCTTCTTAACTTTTAAAGTTTAAGAATGAGTAAAATTTTGTCATAGTATTTCAGGTTTAAGTCATCTTATATTCACTGGTGCCAACACTACTGCAGGAAATGTCTATCCAGAGCAAGGAGGCAGGAGCACCAGTAGCTCCTCAGCAGGAGGCAGAGGATCCCTCTCCTCTGTCCCGGCGTGGACCTGCTGCCCATCCTGTGCCTTTCACTGGGAATGCAGCCAACGACTTTTGCTGTGCCAGCAGGCGCACCTGCTCAGGGTCACCCCGAAGGACTCCCTGAAGCCTGGATGGAATTCCCCAGCATGCTATGGAGGGACCTGGCTCACATGAAGGGGAAGGCTGGATTGCCGTGCTTCTGTGCAGAGTGAGGACTTTGCTTCCTGGGGCTGTTTGTCAGACACTGACTTCACAACACAACTGCATCTGATCTCCTTACTAAGCTCATATTTGAATCACAGCAAGAGAGTCTCAGTTACAGGAGGCTATACAGAAGGCTTTATAAGCAAATGAGTGCACAAGGAACACAATTTGGTGGACAGTAATACTTTATGTGAACAGAATTTTTTTTTGAGTAGTGAGTAAATTTATTGAATAATTTATACTACTTTAAAATTACTGAAAATTTGTGAGTAAAACAAATAGAAAATAATAAAATAACAAAGAGAAAATAGATTTTTTCTTCAGTTACAGTTTACATTTAGTGTTCATACTTTATAATTAGATAGTGTGTTCTTAGTTTCTTTCAAATAATAACATTTAATTGCAATAATAAGTACCATTAAATAACTGCTAATATATAATAATGAGGTTTAATGCTGACAAAAACTATTTCGATTAGCCAGGCTGCTGCTATATGAATACACTGGTTCATTCAGTTGAGATAAAATACACAAATTATGAATGAAAAATATTCTGAAAAAATTGATTAATTTGCCAGTTGAATTTGAATTGTGACAGTTTTTGACAACGGAATTTTCTATCTGGTGAAAATCTGTCTTCACCAGATGATTTTTCTCAAATTCAGATCTTTATCTTATAATGAGCTTTATTCCTTCTTCCCCATCTCTGAGTAGTGTTTTCCACTACTACTGTCCATTTCTGTCTTCAAGTCATAAAGAAGTAGTTGTGCTACTGGCACTTACCAATCACTACTATAAAAAAACCAAAAAAACAAAAAACAAAACAAAAAAACCCCCACACTTCTTAAAGACCCTTTTCTTTAAACTTGTGAGAGTAAAATGCACCTTAAAGAGTACTACCAACTACAGATATTTTATAAGACAGGCTAAAATACTACAACATTCTAATTCTAAGTTAGGAATTGCCTTCTAAACATTCCATCTGCTGCTCCAAACTTTAATTTTCAGCTTGAAAAATGTTATGATGACCCTTACCTTCAAATACTTTACATTAAGAATGCCAGTATATAAGATGGGTTTGATCCAAATGGCAAAATAAAGGTTTGACCCATGTTCACTAAGCAAACAGCAATGGCCATTTAGAACACATTGGCTCCCTCCCTCAAAATATTGCAAAGTACTCCTTTCTGGAAAATAAGGTCTTTATCACGAAGTTAATTAATACAGGTCATACACCCCTGCTCTAACTAATCTAATTACACTTAGGACAGTTTTACCACAAAGCCACATATTACTTCCCTGCAAATCAAATTACACAAAAGAGCCACAACAATCTGTGAAGACAAACCCCATATACTATGAGTAAGACCATAACTTTGTACATTATAGATGAATCTTGAAAGTAAAATTTGTACCCTGCAGCATGGCTGCTGCTTCTATCAGGAAAGGTGTTGTTGATGCAAATAGTCAAAATTTCTATTAGACTTTGAGAGCTGAGAATTTTAAATGCACAGAATTCAGAACAAAATTGTGGTTCACAAAAAATACCTCTGATGTTTCCCATCATATGCTATGGATGTCAAGAAATGAATTCACCAGTATAATGGTGATAGACATGTACATTAATATTATTTTGATACTTTGATCACTCACAGCATCTGCAAATCTAGATGCATTGTTCTGTGCCTTTAAATCTCAAAATCATCGTTTATGATGGGTTTATGACACTAATTTGGTTTAGAATAAGGGATATTTACTCATTTGGAATGGCAACCTGAAATTCACAATAGTTAGATAAAGTTATCTGTTTTGGTTCAGTATCTAAAAACCCAGATATAACTGCAGATAGTTTCTGGCATATTGAGTCTACAGAAAGCATACTGACAACACAAGTCAGAAATGGACAGTAGTAGTGGAAAACACTTCTCAGAGATGGGGATGTTTCCATGCAGCCACTATTCCATAACTGATTCCTTTTTCTCACTGACAATGTCTGAGATTACATCTGACTTGCTCATCTGATGTAGTATTAGAAACGAACTGTCAGGCATCAAAAACATGTCACAACAGGAGCTATTGATAGGGTTATTTCCTGAGTATAGGAAATAAATGATGTCAACTCTACCTCCCAGTGAACTGCCCCACAGGAACTTGCCTGTATTTTTTTCTGTTTCTTTATTGGAGACAGCTGGTTTTAGTTCAAAGACACAGCATCTGACAGACTGTTTGCTAAGTGTATCAGACTGCTACTGCCATGCTGAGAGGCATACAAACCCAAGTGGATTTAGTACATGTCTCATTATTCAACTAATTATTTCATAATTTATCCTCCTAAGGACAAAAGTGAGTTATTTTAAATTTCTACTTGACATATATATAGATTGCCAGCTTTTGCAGTCCTGGATAATTTGGTATGCTCAGTAAAATACCAAACTAGATTCCTTGTGTCAACATTGTAGAAATGATAATTTGCTTCCTCCCCCCACCCCCCCGTGTGTTAAACAGTAAGCTACCTACGTCACTCAAAAGTTATATAGAAAAATTCCGGAGCAAATCAGTTTTCAGAGCCAACACTTTTTGCTTCTTCATCTCAACCTATGCATGCCTCAAATAGTCCATTTATTCATGTAATGATTCTTTACTGCCTTCTATTTCGCCTGTCTTGCTCCTTGCATTTGTAAAAAAAATGTGTCTGAAATGCTGTGAAATCAAAATGCCCTACCTAGCACACACATAAATTGAATATTTTAGGAATATTTTACATTCCATTTGTAGTTCATACTATAAAATGAAAACCTGCTCTTCAGTTTCCAAGGGAGCACTACCAAGAACCAAGATACACAGAGATAAAACTTTCCAGATATATTATTATTAAATATTTTTAATTAAAACACTGGAATATAACTGCTCTTCTTTATGGTTTTTATTATAGAATTATGGAAGAAATTTTAGTTTTGTTTGTAAATGTTGCCCAAAACATATATAAATACCATTTGCCCTATTAAAGGGCATCAAAATTCCTCAGCCAACTAAACCTGCCTCTTTTGACACAAACTTGTCTGTTATTTTCACACTTTTTACTCTCAATCCAGACGTAAACAATTTATTATGAATCTGAACAGCAGCTTTGTAGCATAACCTAATGGTCTTTGGTACACCTATAAATAACTTCAGGTTCAGAACAGCAAAATTTTTCATTGGCAGTACTATTTGCAGCTTTTCTGCAAAAACAGTAACAGACTTAAGCTGTCATTGAAAGTTGTTGAATCACTTGGAGAAATAAGATTTAAGTATTCATCTGAAACTAAAGTGTAATGGTCAGTAGGTTTATTAAATTATAACAATACCTTTTCTGACATCAACAGAACACCACTCCGGGACAACAGTCATTAATGAAAATAAGTAATATTAAAAGTTAACGTCACGATCAGAGATTGATGCATCCAAACACAAATTTGACTACTTTTCCCTCACAGATGGCACTGCAAATAATACATAGAGCAGCCAGCTCCACATGGACACAGCTGAGAGTAGAAGTTACTGTTAATTTTTATATTAATATTATTTTGAAGTCAACAAAGAGTTCACAATACATTTTACTGGCCAATGAATACGAAACATAAATTTTTCTACTACCAAAAAGAACTATTACAATCTAGGAATATTCTTTTAACTTCTGCTAATATTTTGAAATCCCCTGCCAGGCAAGTGTACCCCATCACATATGAAATGAAATTCTTTTATTTCACGTCAGTCAGCTAAATTTGAAAGACAAGCTAGTGGAATAACAAATAAACTCCAAAGCATTAGGGCCAGTTGCTAGTACCCAGACAAAATCAAAACCAGCAAGATAAATGATGAACCATAGTAAGAATTCTCCTTGTTCTCATATTCCACAGATTTCTACTGCATTTTAAAGTACTAATATTTTCTGGTACTTACCAACACGACACTACAGAAATACGTTCATTCCGTAACTTCCTTATGATCAGTTTCACCCCACTCTGTAAAGATACTCCAAGGACTCTATTGTTTCCAGCCTGCTTCCCCAGCTGAGGAAGAACATTTACCTGTATCTAACTCTCCTAAAGAATGCTGTTTTGTTCTAGAGCCAAAATAGAGCCAGGCGTCATCAACAAACAAAAAACCCCAAACAAGTACACACACACCCCACACATCCCCATCTGATCCTTGCTTACCTGGAAACCTACAGTCCAACCATCACTGCTACGGTGACTGCTCAGGTTTTTATGGAATCACTTCACCAGTCCCATGTAGGCAGCAGGGCTGCCCCGACCACGGTGCTGCAGCCTCCCTGCAACCTCGGGCATGCAGGGCCGTGTTTATGGTGTCTAATGATGTTAATGATGTCTAACGGCTTTCAATAGCTCGGAGGAACGTGTAGCTTAGTGCTCACTCTGCACAACTACACATTACTACTTCAAATGCATTGAGAAATTTTCTCTTTTGGACTCTCACTGCTCGCATCCTTCCCTGTTGCTGCAGAACAGCATTACAAACTAATTTAAATGTTTTCTTTCAGCCTCGCGCTTTCCTCTTTTAATTCAGACAGCTGGG